>JAUZST010012526.1:0-11405 GCA_034779995.1 Parotocinclus haroldoi
GCGCACTTAACTTTCCGCTACAATAGAAGCCATGAACCCCAAAGTAATTAAAGTGAAAACAGCCAATCCACAAACAGAGAAGAAACGTAAGAAACAGCAAATTTGAAAATGCAAATTTGTGAAAAAAATAAAAAATTATATCAGCCTACCAAAAAAAAAAAAAAAAAAACCCATCCACGTTAAAAACAACAACCACCACCACCTTCAGCAAAACAAAATTCAAAAGAAATAGTTATGGCTATACTGGAAAATGTAGGAATATACATACTAGAGGTGTGACTTGATTTAAAAAATGTATCTAATTAATTAGAAACTTTGTAATTAATTAATCGAAATTATTCACGTTTTAATTGCATTTCAATATTTAATATGAGAAACATTAATTTAAGTTTGGACGATGATTGAGTCAATAAACATAAGCTTAAATTTCTTAACATAAGCTTAAAAAGTCTACTACACAGACTAATAGATGAGTGCAGAAAACACAGAGCAAACAGTTCTCAAAATACTGAAAATTCTGACCAAAAAAAGTACTGATTGACTTTAACTGCTCCCATTATAAATGAAACATGGCTTTTTATTAAACTTCCTGGTACAGGCACAAATATCAGTTCTAACATGAACTCTAGGGAACCAGGGTACCCTAACATGGAAAGCAGCAGTCACCCAACGCACACAGATGACTTCCACACAGATGGTAGGATGAGCTCATTCATTCCACAAAAGAAAACAATGATCACAGGACAGTCTACACTAGTTATATTCCCTACACACAAAGTTTCACGTAAGACAACATTCCCGATCGCCCAAAATAAACCCACATGGTCACAAATACGCACGTTCATGCCCCCAAACATGCACATCATGTTCAGTCAGTCCCAAAGCCAGCTCGCGATCACGTCAAACAGAACACTGGACCACACACAACCAAAATAACAGATCAGCGAGTCACGCAGCTGTTTGCGGGACCAGAACGGCCCGTTTGGGTTCGACCGCTGCTACAATATATTCTGTATGCCTGGAACTCGTACACTGAGAAATTTTCCACGTTAATGTTCCATTAACGCGTTAAAGTCCCACCCCTAATATGTACATTAAGTACATATGTAAATTTGGGGTTGTTATGTTGGAGTACTGCCATGCAGAGATGGCAAAGTGGGAAAACACTGAAGATATGTCACTTTGATACAATGTAAAGTAGTCAGTCTACAGCTTGTGTAACAGTGTAAATTTGTTGTACTCTCAAAATAACTCCACACACAGCCATTAAATGTCTAAACCACTGTAAATCCTAAAAACTTAGGGGTGTACTCACTTATGTTGCCAGCAGTTAAAGACGTTATTGGCTGCGTGTTAAGTTATTTTGAGAGCAACAAATTGACATGGTTATACAAGCTGCAGACTAACTACTTTACATTGTATCAACATGTCATATCTTCAGTGTTGTCCCATGAACAGATATAATAAAACAGTTACAAATATGTGAGGGGTGTACTCAACTCTGTGAGATACTGTATCTGCTTAATTACTGCTTGGTTATATTCTGATCCCATTCATCTGAATACGAGTGTGGATAATCCACATAAAATTGCACATGCATTCAAGTACTTCAGAATGTGTTATGTTATATATAAAGACAGTTGAACAAAAACATGCCTAAAAGAAGCTCATGTTGTCATGAATTCAGGTTTTGCATGGATGTCAAAACACCATTAGCTTCTTTCAGGTGTGCTTTGGGGTGATTGCTAGCAATTATGATTAGGTATTTAATAGTAAAGCCAAGAATGCCCTTCATGAAAATACGCAGTATTAAGATAATCTGAACATGTGAAAATCTTCCACACTCATATCCAGGTTAATGAAATAACAAACGCAATGAAAAGTATTTACTAAATATACTGTTTCCAGTTCAGCTCCAGTTTACTTTGTGTATTCTGAATATGATGCAGGGCCATTCCATTAATTGGGTGCGATTTGCAGCATTATGTAATCTTTAATCTTTATTCTAAAATGGCGAATATGGCAGGCAATGATAATATAATATGTAAATATTACAATTTATATTAATTATATGATACTGAAATGTCCCTTATGTCAAATAGTTTGTATGTTTGCTATTATGAGAAAAAAGGGTGACATTATTATTAATAGAACTACTATGATATTATTACTATTTATTGTACCTTGCTCCATTATCTTTTCCTCTTTCTCTCTCTGGCCAGGTTTTCTGTCTTTATTCTTCCTTCGTTTCTTCTTGGTTGGTCTGATTTCATGATCTTTTAAATCCAAAGTTGATAAAGTCATATCCACAAACTGTAGCTGGACCGAGTCATCCTCCTCCACTACATCCTCCACGCCTTCCACATCCTCACCCTGACAGTTTACCTGTGGAACAACTAAAACACACAGAACAAACAGATGTTATTTATTAATTTATAGAAATGCCTGTGGTGACTTCAGTGATTTTTCAGTAAACATTGTCAAATACCAATTCAAATGAAGCTGGGACTAGGTGTAAAACATAAATAAAACAGAATATGATGATTTGCAAATCATTTTTCAACCAATATTCAATTAAATACACTACAATAAAAGAAAACATATTTAATGTTTAAACTGATAAACTTTGTTTTTTGCAAATATTCACTTTATTTGCTAAAATAAATCCACCTGTTTCGAACATTCCACAGGTGAACAGATTAATTGGAAACAGGTAAGCACCATGATTGGGTATAAAGGGAGCATCCCCAAAAGGTTTTGTCGTTCACAAGAAAGGATGGGGTGAGATTCACCACTTTGTGAACAACTGCATGGGCAAATATCCCAACAGTTAAAGAACAACGTTTCTTAACGAGGAATTGCAAATTGTAAATTTGGGGATTTAATCATCTACAGTCCATAATATCATCAAAAGATTCCGAAAATCTGAAGAAATCTCTGCAAGTAAGCGGCAAGGCTGAAAACCAACCCTGAATGCCCGCAACCTTTGATCCCTCATGTGGTACTGCTTTAAAAACCGACATCATTCTGTAATAGATATTACCACGCATTCAAAAGGCTTCATAGAACCATTATCAGTGAACACAGTTCTTCGCTCAGCACTTAGCAACAATTACATAGCGGTGGCATGCAGTGTGTTGTGCAGGTATGAGTGGATCTGAGACAGCAGAGCTAATTGAGTTTTAAACACCTCAGTACCATTGCTTGACAAAAAAATGGGCCACCTCCAGCCACCAGCAGACAGTAGGCAGGCAGCATCCTGTGAGTACTGATAAAGAATTAGAAGATGACTAACAAACTATGCAATAACAGATGAGCTGCTGTTTCACACTTTTACACATTTACAAGGTGAGGCAATATGGTGTATGCAGCAGAGAGCACAGTGAGTGAATACAGTGTTTAAAAACTCTAGAAACATTGAGGTCTGATCCAACCATTCCAATACACTCCAACCACAGTGTAGTGCGTAAATTGTCAGTGTACTGCTGAGAATGATTCACCACCCAAATTGTACCTGATCTGTGGGGAGTCTGACCATAAGAGAACAGAGTAAAGGGGGCCAACAAAGTATGCTGAGAAACAGGTGGACTGTAGAACAACAAATTGATTGTACATGACAAGTGGAACTGATAAAATAGACATGAAATGTAGTAACAAGCAGGTGTACCTAACAGAGAGATATTTAGGTGTGTGCATGAACACATGAACACACACGCATGCACACTCACCTGCCACATTGTGAGTAGTCAGACTTGAAGGTTTTCCCTGACATCCCTTAGGACTAATGATAAAGGAAACATCTGTTGTTTTTTCTGCAAAAAATAAAAATCTAAAAATCAATAACAAAATACATATACACATACACACATGCACATACATACAACACACAGAGTGGAGCCAAAAAAGTATTTAGTCAGCCACTGATTGTGCAAGTTCTCCTACTTAGAAAGATAAGACAGGCACCTATTTGACCTTGTTATCTGTATAAAAGACACCTGTCCACAGTCGGACTCCAAACTCAACCATGGCCAAGAACAAAGAGCTGTTGAAGACCGAATGTGGTCAGATGAAACGAAAACAGAAATTTTTGGTAAAAACTCAACTCATCATGTTTGGAGGAAGAATGCTGAGTTGCATCCCAAGAATACCATACCTACTGTGAAGCATGGGGGTGAAAAAAATCATGCTTCGGGGCTGTTTTGCTCCAAAAGGGACAGAACAACTGATGGAGGGAAGAATCATCTGGTCATGTATTGCGAAATTTTAAAACCTACTTTTATCACTGACAGCATTAAAGACGGGTCTTCCAGCATGACAATGATCACAAACACACCGCTCGGGCAACGAAGGAGTGAATCCGTAAAAACATTTCAAGGCCCTGGAGTGACCTAGCCAGTTTCCAGACCTCAACCCTATAAATTTGTGGAGGGAGTTGAAAGTCCGTGTTGAACATCACTGCTCTAGAGGAGATCTGCATGAAAGAGTGGGCCAAAATACCAGCTACAGTGTCTGCCAACCTGGTGAAGACTGTTAGTGACTTATTTTCCACCATCATTTACTTATTTTTTTTTAAATCATACAATGTGATTTACTGGATTTTCTTCTTCATTTTGTCTCTCATAGTTGAAGTGTAACTATAATGAAAATTACAGACCTCGCACAATCAGTGGCTGACCAAATACTTTTGGCCCCACTAAATATATATATATATATTTGATTGCACACATACATACATACAGGCACAGACCAGCTTAAAAAAATTGCTTAGACTTTACGATTAGTTTACGAGTGGGGATCACATTTTAAAAATATAAATGTTTCTTCTGCAAAAAAAATAAGAAACAATTAAATTCAGCAGTGTTGTGTTTTGATTTAAGTAAACCTAGTAAAACAGTAAGTAACACTGTTTATGAGACTGATCTGCCGATCATGCTGAAACCCAACAGATTCTGGTCACTGACCGGCCAAGCATCGCATCTCTAGGTCCAGATATGTCAAGTCAGATTTATTTATATAGCACATTTGACAATTAAGCATTTTATCAAAGCAACTTTACAATATTATATTATCTTATAAGGTCAATCCCAAATGGACAATGAAGAGGAAAATCTTCCTAAACATTGTAAGGAAGGAAGCAGGGGAGGACCAAGATTCAAAAAGGGACCCATCCTCCTTGGCTGGCTTAGATTTTAAATGTAAAAAATAAGTTTGTGGAAATAGTAAGTAAATAATTTTTTTTACAATACAATAATTTTTTTTTAAAATCCACAAAGGGTGGTGGGCCAGCCGGTGCCCACCTTAACTCTGGGTGCAAGAGCAGAAACCCTAGACAGAGTCACACACCAAGGTCCACTTTAGAGACACCAATTAATCTAACACACATCTGTGGACTGTTACCACCACCGTGGAAGTTTGAAACACGTTTATAAAAATGAAAAATGGAAACGCCACAAGACCCGATGACATTCCAAAAGAAGAGTGGAAACTAATGGGTGAAGGCGGGGTCGTGTACCTCGCAGCCCTCTTCAACCGGATCGTGGCCGAAGACTTCTTCAAGCATTGTGGAACCACGGACGCCATCCATGTAGCCCGGTTGCTCATTGACAAGCACCGAGAAAAGATCGCTGCGTATTCATGGCGTCCCAAAAGCCTACGTGCAGTGGACCAAGCAACATCATAAGTGCAGTCGGATGCCCAGCAGGAAAATCGCCAAGTCTCCCAATAAGTGTCTGTGTCCACCAAGTGACGGCCCTCTCTCCCCTGCTGTTCATCCTCTGCATGGACACTGCGAAGGCCGACCTGCAAACACTTCACTCCTGGAACTTGCTCTACGCAGACAACGTTGGTCTCAGCAAGACGGAGGAACGACTGCCGCTGCAGACCCGGACATAGGCTTGGAAAGACCCCGTAGGAGGAAAATGGCATGCATCTAAACATCAAGATAACAGAGTACCTCAGATGCAGTCAGCCCCTAAACATGATCACCCAATTCAAATACCTCAGGTTTCTTGTCACATCGGACTGCGACATGCTCCCAGAGCAAGGATCAATGCAGCATGAATGAAGTGGTGGCAGGTCACTGGAGTCTTCTTCGACAAGAGAATGTCCATCTCTACAAGGCCAAAATCTACAAGTCGGTCGTGCACCCAGTGGCACTCTATGGTCAGAGTGTTGGCCAGCCATGACCAAGCACGAGCAGGCTCTCAACACCATGGAAATGAAGATGATCAGGTGGCCTCGGAGTCTGAACCAACTCACAAACGAGGACTTCAGTAAAAGGTGGGGCGTGGCACCCATCACGGACAAGGTAAGCGAATCAAAGCTCTGATGGTACGGCCACGTTGTCAGCAGCAGAGAGAAGTCAGTGTCCAGAAGGGCCCTCCGACTGGACCATGGCAGCAGCAGCAGCATATATAATGTTTTGCACAAACACAAACAGTGGTCAGTTGCAGAAAATTAAGTGCACAACTACAACAGCAGGTAAGAGGCTAACAGAAAGCTGTCTGTCCACGAAAGCACTGAAGTACGCTTAGTGGAACACTGTCTGCATTCAACAGTGAAGAAACTGCAAGGTTTAGAGCAGAATTGAAGTTGGTCAAACTTAATGGACCCATCACTTCGGACACCATCTGATTGGTCCACATTAATTTTCTGCCATGAGGATGATAGCACAAAAGACACAGCCAATGTCAAACAACTATCTCTGGCAAACACAAGTGGTCCTACTAGAAATAAACTGCTCACAAAAACTTAAATCTCCCATAATGAAGTATTTTTAGGTAGGTAGCACCCACTACATATACATCCATAGTCTACATACATATCAGAGAAAAGGTTAACTAATCCGGACTGTTAGAGTCAACTGTTGCAGTCCATATGTTTCACATTCCTATGGTGCACATGTTCCCATCAGTCCATGCGATGTAAAATATTACACGACAAGAACAGAACTCAGAACTCCAGTTCAGATACAATGCTGTAGAGTATCAGCTGTTTGTCTGTAGGTACTCATCACTGAGAACCCCAAACGCAGATATTTTGGAAATAATCCACCCCATAAACATTCAGCCACTGTGAAAGTCACCCAAATTTTTACGATTGCCTATTTCTCATGCTTCCAATATGTTGGCCAATACACTTCTCAAAATAGGGGATATTTCAAATGTAATATGAAGCGATTTGATAAAGAAGCATTTGATTTTGTTTCATTGAAAGAGACAATCAGAAAAGCAAATCAAAACTAAAAAACTAAAAAAATTAAAAGTTGTTTGATTACGCAAATAAACGTTATTATCGTGATTTAAAAGCAAGTGACATATTCATATGGGTGAACAAAAGCATGTCAAACTGGATGACACTGTAGTGGGACAATATCAGATTATCCAGCAGTTCATGTTGGATCCTTTGTCACTCTTGCTCCAGAGCAAACTCTAGCTCAAGATGTGTTGGGCAGGCATTGGACTGGAAGACGTCTTCCCAGTACAACCCAAGCATGTTCAACGATATTCACATCTAGAGAACGTGAACTCCAGTCCATGCATTCACTTCCTGCCTACTGCCTACTGAAGCATACAGTTGATGAGATGCGTACAGTGGGGCCTTGCATTAATATACATGAAAAGAAAGTATAGTATATACTATAAGCTGAAATGTGGGCTCTCACATGTTTCTTATACATGCCAAGTCAGGACACAACTGAACCCCACCTCCTACAGGTTCTACAGTGTTTAGCAGATAACAGAACGCATACTACTGGTCGCCAAACATGCAGTCCGACACGATGGGCTGATTTCATATGGTTTGTGCATATCCGTTGTCCAGTGGCAGCAAGAAACTGTCCCTGCAAACACTGTTGCATTGCTGCACCTGCTTCTTCTTGCCAATAAGGTCAAGTAGTGGTCATCCACTGTTGTTGTGGCACATGGTCGACCCTACCCTAGTCTAATTCCTACTGTTCCAGTCTCTTGAAAGAAATTCTGCTAATCATGCTTTGGGGTGTTCCAAACCCTAATTACACTGTTGTCCTATAGACATCCTATTGCTCTTTAAGCTTCGTGTTCAGGCAATTCATGTTACAGAAGCATTGCAATGCATGGGAAATTTTCTAGTGCTCCATATTCATCAGAGTGGTAATAGTGATTTGGCTTATCAAAATGTAGCATGCGCTACATTTTCTATCATATAGTTCTATCATATTTTTTGTGGGTTTTTGAATGCTATTTGTCCAGTGTGCTGATATAGTATGTATAAGGCAAAATAAGCGCATTGGACCTTCTTTGATCTTTTCAAAACTGCAGCAATTTATCATGGTACAGATTCCACTAGGTGTGCCAAGAATGAACTGTTGACGCAAGACAGGTTTATCAATTTATGCTGCTTGTGCAAAATTCTGACCGTCTAGATAGCATGATGCAATAAATATCTATAATCATCTTACAAGACGTTCATGACATTTTTCCACTGCTCAGGATCTCCTTTCACTGAATGTTACTCCTTGATCACACCATTGTCATTATACCGTCAACATCACTGTCAAAAAAACCCTAAAGATAGGCAGCCTCTGAAATAGAAAACTAGACCTGGGGTCCAAGACCGTGCCCCCATTTTTTTTTAAATGTGATTTTATACTAGACTTTTTACAGAATATCTTCTTTTATTTAAAAATCTAATTCATAAAAATGTACTAAACTAAACAAGCATACCATAAACATGCAGCGCTGATAGGATGTCATGGACTCGTCTTATTTCGGTGAAAGTGGCTCTTCGGGTGGCAAAAGGTATTGAATGAATTCTCAAGTCTTTTTTTTCCAGCAGTGCTTCACGACCTCCAAAAAACACATTTTGGTTATATTTTGGTGTTCGAATGAAAATGGCAGCGGCTTCTGTTAAGTACTTAGCCCAATTTGTCAGCAGCTCCTGAATATCCTGTTGAGAGAGGGATAATTAAATGCTGTTCTTTAAATACTGCACATAACATAATTCACACATACAAAAACCAAAAATTAATCACTAAAATGACCTGCCATCAGAACATCTGAAAGCATGACAAGCAGGTTTGGTTGACCAATAACGTGGACAGAGATATCCTTGTGACATACAGTATATTAATAAAAATATATGGGACATTTATTATCAAAAACTCACCTTTGTTAACTCCAACTCATTATAGCTCCGGAGAGCAGAGCCAGCTGATTTGGAGGCATGACCTCTAGCATTACAGCGACTCTGAGCCATTCCTTGTTTCGCACGAACTGTGTAGCGATGGAATGTCTTATGTTTCAGGACCTCTTTTCTGAAAAATGAGAATTACATAACATGCTTAAATGGGGAATCCTGGTAATTGGGGAAAAATGGTGATGGAAGAAGCTGCCCTGAGACAGGTGGATATTGAGTTTTATTTGATGTACAGTTTCTATTAGTGAGTAGGCATTCTAACACTAACCCCAAACATAAAAGACAGTTTCTTACTATTCTATATACAACATTTTAAAACATTTTTTCAGAATGAATTCCTCAATCACTGCTGACTGTTCCATAGGAGGGGTTGTGTGTTTGGCATTGTTGAAATGTGAGATCGTACGGCAGCATGGTCAATCAGCATCTCCTCCCTCTAAATGGTTACCCATTATTTATTGTAGCATACCGTTATTGGCTTTTTAAAAATAAAACAGTGCAATAATAGTGACAAGAAGACAGGTCTTACATGTATAACCTGGGCAATGCTTTGGCTTCATTTTACTTGTGCGCTTAAAAGACATCTGAAATACCATTAAAGTGAAAAAAAGGGTTTACTGAGGAATCCATTGATTCACTGATGTGAGCCTGCACTTAAAATTGGTTTATTTGTCAATACTATGTCTGTGTACTAACCCTTGATAAACAGCTCCAGCAAAATGGCCACCACCTGTCATCAGAATTACCCAAACTGTCTTTTCAGAGATTTTCATAAGGCAATCAACCAAGTTCACGTCATCTCTCTAAAGGGCACAGAAGACAAATAATAAATATTATCCGGGTCAATATTATTCATTCCATCAAAAGTAGTGTACCGTACCTACCACCCTATTTTGTAATGCACATCTGTAAGAACACAAGTACTGTCCCTGGAAGTTTTGAAACAAAACCTTGTGTGATAAACGACCTCCATGAGCGATCACACCATCATTATCACGATCATCATCACAGTGCGATTCATCATTCTCAGAGTCAGAGCCTGAGATACTAGACACATCACCTAAATAAAAACACATACACAATGAATTAAGTAAAGGAAAACTACAGGGATTAACAGAGATATTGATGAGAAGTGGTAGTATTATTTTGCAGCAACCTTGGGTTTGTGAAAGGGGCTATATTAATTTATATTATTATTATTATTATTATTATGAGCTTTAGGTTGCTTAAACAAAATTCGGACTCTAAAACTTCCCCGTTGTAACAGAAACCAAGACTATTTTCACACTGGCATTAATTGTACACTAGCCGGTACCTGCTATAGGTTCCTGTTTTTGAAAGGAGAAGAAAACATGAGAAAATGAGAAGATACAAAACATACAAAATGAGAAGAACTATCAAGTAAAGCACATTGCATAATTCTTAAACAATTATTTGTAAAGTATGGTATAAAATAAGTATTATAACATAACATTTGTTGGCAATGACAAAGGTCAAACATTTCCTGTAAGACTTCACCAGGTTTGCACACACTTTAGCTGGTATTTTATTCCCATTCTTCAATGTAGATCTCCTCTAGAGCAGTTTTGGGGCTGTCGCTGGGCAACATGGACTTTCATCTCCCTCCACAAATTTTCTATGGGGTTGAGATCTGGAGACTAGCTAGGCCATTCCAGTAACTTGAAATCCTTAGTGGCCCAAGTGGTGTGTTTAGGATCATTGTCATGCTGAAAGACTCGTTCCATCTTCAATTCTTGCACCAATGGAAGGAGGTTTTGTCTTAAAATATGTGACCCTGTTTATTCTTTCCTTATCACAGATCAGTCGTCATGTCCACTTTGCAGAAAAGCAGCCCCAAAGCATGATGTTTCTACCCCCATGCTTCACAGTAGGTAACGAGAGGAGTCTCTCTCGGTGGTAGTGTGTTACTGATGGTAGCCTTTGTTAGCTGTGTCCCAGCTCTTTTCAGGTCATTCATCAGGTTCCTATGTGTAGTTCTGGGGTTTTTGTTCACCATTCTCACTATCACTATCTACTATACTTTGTGCCTACGGGATGAGATCTTCCGTGGGGCCCCAGATCGTGGGAGATAATCAATGGTCTTGTATGTCTTCCATTTTCTTACAATTGCTCCCACAATTGATTTATTCACACCTTGCCTATTGTAGATTCACTCTTCCCAGCCTGGTGCAGGTCTACAATTTTCTTCCTGGTGTCCTTCGACAGCTCTT
>JAUZST010012527.1:0-11405 GCA_034779995.1 Parotocinclus haroldoi
CACAATAAAGGTTTAATAAACATTTAATATGTTACATAAATTATAGCACATCCTGTCTTGTAACATAGGGCATGTACATGTAATCGGACCAGCCGATTATTAGGACCAAAACGATCCCGTCCCGATGTCGTCCGATTAACCGCATGCGACTCGATAGATATATATATAGTCTTGAGTGACTGTGGTGGCCTAGCGGTCCAGAAGGTCCAGGGTTCAAATCCCACCTCCGTCAGTTGCCACAGTTGGGACCTGGACAAGGCCCATAACCCACAACTGCTTGGACTGTAAGACTGTATGAATTGCAAGTCGCTCTGGATAAGGGTGTCTGCTAAACGACATAAATGTAAACCTGAAACATACGTATATATTATTGTTATTAATAATAATGTTACTATTCTTCTTATTAAGATCATCCCAAGCATGGAAAAAATATACATATAATATTATATTATAAAATATTATCTGTAAATACAGGATCTGTATTTCTGAAAAAGGCAAAGGTACATAAAAACAAAAACACCATGTTTTTATGCAGTTTTGTGCCAAGGATGAGAAGGCTGCCAGTGTAGAGGCAGACTGAAAATACAGAAGCCGCTTCATGAGGTGCAGAAGCGAAGGTGATCGTCCAGTTTTTGACAATGGTGAAATTGTGCAAAAATCGAACAGAAAAATTGTGTTTGGTGTGGGAGATACCGTCCTTAGACACAAGCTCAAATTAATGTACTGTTGTCCAAATAAATCACATAGCCTTAGTACTCTAGCTCACCTCCCCAGGGACCGAGGTGTGCCTTGGACATCACATGTAAGCACTATTGAGTGTGTGGCATGAAAGGAAGTCAGGTTAGGCTGGATCATCTCCTGGCACCGAAACAGCACCCCCTGCTCCGGACTGGAGTTCCAGCCAAGGTCTGCTTACTCCTCCACCCTGTGTTACTAAAAATACAAAAAAATGCTTTAGCCCACGTTCTTGTTGGACCAGTCAATTAACAGAAACATTCCCCTTCTATGTTTTCACTTAAAATGTTTGTCCAAATGTCTTACACTTCTTTAAAAAAAGCCATTCTTGGAAGTTGCTGTGAGCAATGGATTTATTACACCTCTGAAAGCAACCCCGCATGATTGTTCTAAGAAAATATGACGCTGCTCCCTTTGAGCTTTCTTGACAGCAAAAACAAAAACATTAATGAAACACTGCATGGAACAAAAAAGTTCAACCTGCTTGTTACTAAGTGTTTCAAGCTCTTAGAAAAGCAGCCACAGCTTTGGAATAATGACTTTCGGAGGTGCTTGCTCTATCTCTCCGAGGTGGCATGCCTCATTTGTACGGCCTGAGGCTGTACAACGGGAAGAGTACTGATTGTGATTTTTCTCCTGCCTCGTGACACAATGACAGCTAACCCCAGGGCATGAAATTCTCTCTCGATGCGCCCGGTACAGGAAATTGCCCCAAATCCCTACCGAGCCCAAGAGTTCACGCACGTTTCACATGTACAATAGTGTCTGTTCACACCTCATCCCTTTCTGAACTGTGCGTTTCCATGAACTACCGGAGTAACTCTCGTTGCTGTTGGCAACACAAAGGAAACACTTGCTCGTGAATGAGAGCTGGCGGTTTGGGCAAATCGTGACATGTAATGTGATAATAACTTTCTATTCATATACGTCCATTATCTGTCATGTACTGCAAAAAGCGTAAAATCCTCCAAGGCACAAACACGGAGGGCGAAGGAGCTGTGAGATCACCCATGAGGAAACAGAATTTGGCATTCGCGTAATACATAATGCTGGCAAAAGTGTAGACTTTGCCTTCTTAAATTAGCAGCATGCAATTTAAAATATCAGATATCAAATATCAAAATGCCCGATTAGAGGAAAGCTCAGATTTGTTTTGTACCCCAGGGGCCTAAAAATGTGAAGAAAAAAAAAACGAATTATGTGGACCACCAACATTTAGGTTTTTTAAAGCCTCTACTGCATTTAAATCAATGTTCAATGCAAATTTGTGTGGGTCTCTAAAAACAATTATAAGCTATAGTAGACATTTATTAGCAACAACCCCTTTCCTAATCATTATCATAAAACACCTGGGGACGATCCCCTTGTACAGCATCTGCTCCTTCAGAAAACACTGTGGCAAATCATGTCACCTTGAAGTACCACTTGGCTAGAAGGCACAGCTGTTTTATGTAACCATGTTACTGTATTTGGTAAGCGAGTGGGTGGACTAATGTTACAATAAAAAATTTTTCCAGTATTAATACTGGTATAAAGGCAAAATTGAACAATGCTGCATTTATACCAGTCATCTTGCACATTCTCAGTCCAGGCACCTACTCTATACACTTCTGGGCATACAAATGGGCCAAACCTAATATTCCACAATATTATGCTTTTATGGTCCTATCAATATGCATTCGATTTGGTCACAAAATTAGCAAGCACTAAGAAAACACACTCCTAAGACTTGGGTTTGTAGTGGCTTTGTGGTTAGGTTACTGGAAACTTTTTGGAGGAATAAAACTTAAAACAGGGAAGCTCACCCACATAGCCTTTTTGTACACAAAGATAAAATCATCAAAATATAATCATTAGATGCTTGATATAAAACCATTCCTATAACACATCTGGGTGTTCAAAGTCTCCCAGAATACCTTGTGTCCCGTTTGTTTCTTAAGACATAAGATTGGGCACAGTCCATCAGGTACATGTGAGTGGTCAGTCCAGATTTGAACACTATTGTGAATATTTGGTCTCACATTAATTAACAAACTAACTGGGAAACATTTTTAACTACGCATCAACTGTTTGAAGCCATAGTTGAGTGGAACAATGCTGGTTTTGCAGTTGTGGGTTTGCCCTGTTTTGTTTTTGCCCAGAAGTGTGCGCAAGCCATGATGATGTATCTAAGCAATGACAAATAAATCGGAAAACTCGACTCGGAGGAAATCGATGTCAAACAGAAGCTGATGTTGAATTTACAATAACGCAGCCAAACTGTGAGTCAATAACAAGAGTTGTGCTGGCAGATTCATCGCAGGAACACCATGTAGACATGATGAACCGTGCAGGTGGCGCAGACTTTGATGGATGTCACGCCATTTTTCTATATCTTAGACATTGTGGGGTTTCAAGAGGGTATTATATAGAATGTAACTTGGTAGATAAAAGGTTCAAATGAAACCACTGTAAAACACATTACAGCCCACACAACCACAAATATGAATGTTTTTGCTGTGGGCAGCCACGGTTTCACGCTGGAATTCATTTAGCATGGAAGTTAGAATGACAGAGTAAGTAATATCCAACTTTCAAGTACAACAGAATGCAGTACAAAGCCCGATTGAAGCAAGAATGGCAGACTCCTGACTCTATACATCTGGTAGACAAGTGAGCAAACACTCTGGAACTGAACAGACGCTAATGCGAACCACTCTCTCCAGTACATTTCCACCATTTACACCCCACATCCTAAGCAAACATTCACTGACATCCTTGTAGCGCTGAAAACGGTTAAACCGTGGATGTTCCACGCAATTAACCAGCAGATTGTGAGTTCAAACCCCAAGACGGTCAGAGAGCCTCTGCTTGCATCCTTAAGTAAGTCGCCTTGACTTCCCAGCTCTCCCCTTCAATTGCTTTTTGCCTCCCTTTGGATGAAAGCGACTGCCAAAATGAATAAATGTAAAAGTAATCAGATGTTTATTGTATGTTCTTGTGCCAAGGTTTGATGGATTTGGTGCAAATGAAGCTTGGCACTTCCTTCCCTAATGTTATTTTTGGCAAGGCCAATCTTATTCTCCATTCGAATGTTCTACCTGAATGTCCTAGCCAAGGCTGCCGTCCATGTTGTCTAAATTACCGTCGGTTTGTCCAACCGCGGTGCAAATAACTCGAAATTGCTCTCATTTCCATCTTGAATTGGGCTCTCTGATGAAGTACATTATTGCTTGAACGTTCATCGTCGAGTAACACCATGTAGCATTACACGGCATGATATGGACGATTTCATGCGCTACAGAACGCGGCCATGTGTGTGCGTGAATGTTGGTCTTTGGTGATTCATTGGCTGCGTGTGATCGCTTTTGAAGTGGTCCAGTGTTTGTTTTTACATTACTTTGATAAAGTCCCTTTGTGGTATTCAAATGGTTTTCCTTCTCTCCCTTTGTATAGTAGCCGTTGTGCTTGATGTGGTCATGTCTGATTCTTATTTATGGTTTTCTTTCTATTAAAAACTTGTGCTTAATTTTGTCCTGCTTCATTTAATGTTATTGCATTGGCTCAATTAATGAAAATACATTTAAGGGCAGTATTTGGCTATAGTAAACGATGGTTGGCAATTAACAAAGTTGCTACTTGTTTTCCAGGCATGGCAAAGTTTACACACGTGTGACAGGGCTTGTACAGTTCAATTCAGTTCCCATAGTGTTGAACCACAATTCCATGCTCTGCTATGATGAATTCATTGTACTTTCTAACAGTTTCTGAACTAGGTGGCTCTCTCTGGGTTGCTTTTATTAACTCAGCATTCACTGACTTTGTTTGCAAACATAAGAAACCGTGCGTGCACGACTAAATTCAACAGAACCCAGTATGGTTCCCATAGGCTGACCACAATTATATGTTTTAGAAGTACAGATTCTATAACACCGAAGTTTGTTGTAGTCTGGCTTCTAAATGTGATAATAATGTAAGAGTAATGAATCAGGATTATGTGCAGAAACAAGAAACATAGAATAGCCGTTCTGTTATATGACCAAGTATTACACTACGTAAGATTAACTAAGGTTAATATTATAATTAGGGTAAATAGATCAAATATTTTAATTGTATAATAATTCCTCTCCCTGAACAAGCCAAATTTGCTTGCTACATAACCTACAGTACACAGAAAATCATCAAAGCAATCATCAAGCAAATCTTTGTCACATTACATCCTGATAATTAAATCACCACCGGCTGGGGTTCGACAGGTTGCTGCCTGTCTGGAGTTTGCATATTCTTCTTGTGCATTTCCTCCAAAATAGCAATGATGTCCAAGTTAACTGCGACATCTAAAAAGTGTCCTAAGATGAATAAGTGTGTACGTCTATGCCCCGTCTAGGGTTGTTTCTCTTCACAACCCTGAATTTCAAAAGTCACGTACAGGAAGTTAATGAGCCAACGGTGATCTAATTTACTTAGTGTTAGGGGTGTGCCCTGTGAAGGGCAGATATTAATGATTAGAATACATGATTTGGATAATGATCAGCTTGTTCAGGTACTGGCAATCATCATCCAGATCACACTCCATTCTTACTGGGACACTGAAATGGATGGATTTGATTAGTCCTGAATAAATCTGGCTGGACTTAGGGCATGACAACACAAAAATAGCACTATTGGTGGAGAGGTGCAGTCCACCTGGAATAAAGTGGACATTACATTTAAGGGAAGGATACCAAAAGTTAAATATCCCACAGAGAGGGAAGAGGACAGATGAGGACTGAATCTCAGCTCAAATCAGCTTGTTTATTTGCACTGTATGACATTTCACTGTACGTCATTTGCATTTACAGCATTTAGCAGACACCCATAAACCAGAGCGACTTACAACTTATACAGTCTTACAGTCCAAGCAGTGGTGGGTTAAGGGTCTCACTCAAGTGCCCCAGCTGTGGCAGCTTGGCGGACGTGGGATATGAACCCTGGACTTTCTGGGTCCAGTCCAGTACCTTAACCACTAAGCTACCACGTCACGTACAGGTAAATCTACACTTCTGGTCATTTCAGACTCTACACTATACTTACTTTACTTACTTTTGTAACGCCTTATCTTCTTTATCATCTTTTCTTATAACTACCTTATATATTTACATTTATCTATAACTTACTGGACTATTCATAGTTCTATAGTTGATAATAAAGCATATTTTTTACTGTGACGCTACTTACATTTCCGGGTCAATTCTGTACAACCCTCTTGTTTTTTTCTTGTTTGTACTGTACTGTGAATACTGCTACTGGCTGATAAATTTCCTTCGGGATCAATAAAGTATCTATTCATCTAGCTGTCTATTGTTCACATCATTAATAAAAAAGAGGAAAAGGTATTGCACCACCAGCAGCATATCCCTCTAACCCCTCTGACTGTGTATATGATGCATGTGGATCCCGGGAGGCCAGTGACAACAGTAAAGCACTTACTAGTCTTTATAGCTGGTCAACAATCTAAAGGTTTACACAAAGCATAAATGCACTTTTGAGGCTATATGGCAAAAGATTGCACTGTTTTGGACTAAAATCCAGTCTTTGTTCGAAAAAAACAAACAAACAAACAAACAAAGCAAATTACCTAAAATATACCTATACCTCCCGTGAAGCATGATGCTGGCAATAATATGGCATGGGATGATTTTCATCAGTGGATACTAGGTAATTAGTTGGGATGAAAAGTGATGCTTTATGCCCAAATTCCTGTGGAACACCTGTGCGGACAGCTCAAGTAGGGATGAGGTTTTATCTCCCAGCACACCAGCAATCCTGAGCAAACCATCAAAAATCCACACAGAATAAAAGTTCCTTGAGAGCTCAAGTCAATAATTCAGCAGAAAATATGTGGACGTACTTTGACAAAAGCAGGCCAATGCTACTCACCAGAAAATCTGACTGGACTCAAACGATTCTTCCAGGAAGAATGAGCAAATAGTCTTCAGTCCAGGTGAGCAAAGCTGGTAGAGACATATCCAAACAGACTGATTGCTGTAATGAAATAAAATATGGCTCTACAAAGAATTAAATCACGGCTGATCGTTTTCCCAGTCGTGTTATTATAGTTTATCATGGTTTCAAATAATTTACAGAACTGCTGCCTTTTTTTTAAATCACTGGAATGTTGTAACGATTAGATCAAGCTGAAAAATATAGATTTGTCATGGGCTTGAATTTCGGAATTAAAGTCATTATATATGATTGACCACAAATATTGTAAATAGACACTCCATCTCATTAAATCAATCTTAAAAATATATGAATTGTCTTATAAAATGTAAGGTTCACATTGAAAAATTAATTCGTGTTTTAACTTAACTTAACTGGTTTATAATGATTAATCATTCTAACTGTTCTGCCTTTTAATCTGATACAGTGGAAAAAAACATATTAGGATTACATCCACACAGTACATTTTGGAATAACTGGTATAATTGCTATAATAATAAAAGCAGCAATCTTTCTATTTGGCTTAAAGTTTTTAATTGGATAATTCTTTAAGGAATATTAAAGCTAGTCAGTAATTTCCTGACTAAGGTAAACAACATTAATGGTCAGTCAAAAAATGTCATTCTCTAATCTGTTTCAACACAGTACTGACAAATTTTACTGACAAATGTGTTTGCACAGCTGAATTTAGTCATTAAAACTAATAAAGCTACTGTGCTGCTAGGGTAAAAAAAAAACAAAAAAACACTCACTATGACATTAAAACGCCTAATATTGTGCAGGTCCCCATCGTTAAAGGACGGACCTCTGAAAGGGTCCAGTGGTAACTGGAATCAAGATGTCAGGAGCAGATCCATCGAGTTGTGTTAGGTGTGAAGTTGGACCACTATTGCTTGCCCTGCACATTCCACAGATGGAATGCCATGTCAACACCATGAACTCCCACAAACCGTTCCTGGAGAGTTTTTTGCATCATAGGCCAAGATAACAGCTTAAACGTTTCTAAACGTACAGTTTGCATTAAAACATATTGTTTTGGTTATTACATCGCCACGGCAGCAGTGAACAGAAGACAAGCTGAAAATAATAATACTGAAACATAAAAAATAAAATAACATGTCCTGTTGAAATTTCTAGTATCCACTCAAATTGGATGTGTAATAGTATTTTGATGAAAATCTTTTTCTTTGGGGCCAAACAGGAGCAAGAAAAGCCCTTGTATTTTATTATATCAATAGCAAAAAGTGTACTTGAAGGTAAATACAGATAATGCTGAATAAGTACAAAATCGTGCTTGCCAATATACTAGACTATGTATGCAGTTCTGCTTGTTTAGCTGAAATCAGAATAAGCCTCAGCCTAAGTTATTCACTACCATTTTAAGAAATATCAGATTCATGATCCAAAAACACAAATGAGCCAGGACTACATTTAATGGCTGATATTTAGAATAACTGCTCTCCTTGAGCCACTATTAAAACAGTTATTTCAGAACTAAAAATAGTTTTATTCCAGCTTTCCAGGTTCGTTTTGGATAAAAGTTTGTTCTTGCATGCCACCGGAGCCATTAGCCTGTCGGACCTGCTGCTTTCCCAGTTTCCCCTCAAACTGCTCTTTATTTCCAACCTGCATCACCTTGCCTCTGTCATGAAGAGCTTTATCCTAAAAGCGACCTTACTTGAGTGCATACCGTTCCATCTGTACAACACAATTAAGCCATTGTTCAATTTCCCCTCAGTCTGAGCCAGCTCCATAAGCCCAACATATGTAACATTATGTTCAATTATGACCATTCAAGTGCCTCATCAAGCTGCCTTGTACCATGTGTAACTTAATGCCAGGTCATGTCTTGATTTGTAGCAGTAAAATAAAACCCAATGTAACTACAGTGCCAATAGTTCAAGAGAAGTATTTCTCCTGTCCTTTGGACTGAATCACCTATTCCAGTTTTATTCAAAAGTAATATTGACTGTTTGAGATTTGTTTGAACTCCAAAGCCAGAGGCAGGTTGGCCGTATCATACCACTCTATTTCTCTGCATATGGACGGCTAATGAGCACCAGGTGTGTGTGTGTGTGTGTGTGTATATGTGGTGCCCATACTTTCTGCTATGGACTACCACATCTTTCTCATTTTACCAGCTCTCCAACTAGCTCCAAATGCTGTGCCCAGTGCACTGTACTAGGTTGGTTTTTATTCTAGGACTTGAACGGCACATTCAGGATATTGCAGTCCTCGTGTTGCAACCTCAACTACAGAAGTTTCAATAGCCCTTCGGATTTTGAACTGTTTTCCTGATCGCCAAGTTCCAGCTACATTTTGTGAGTTTCCTTTGCATTCCATCGAGGTGAGCAGCCTGGAAATTTAACTGCCTGCAGAGATTTTTTTCCCTTTCTTGTAATTGTGGGAAGTGATTATTGTACATACACACTTTTTACTAGCTCAAACACACACACACAAACACACACAAACGCACGCACGCGCAAACACACACGCGCACACGGGGCAGTATACCACAACGTCAAAGGAAAACAGCAACCAGATGTGCCATTACAAGAGCAAACCTTTCATGCACAGAGGTAAGACAGAAAGACATTGTTAAGTGTGGAGGCAGTGTAGAGTGACTTGTAATATAGTATGATGCAAGAAATTAGGAGCAGATCACTTCAGAATCACAAAATCTTTCTGCAGCATTAGCATTCATTTGCGAATAAGAATGTTTCCTGTTATCGAACCCCTTTTCCAAACTTCTAACAACAGCATGCCTGCAAAAAACCAAGCACTCTATACATATGACACCTTGTCTTTAGTGTAATGATAATGTTGGTCAGGATTAAATGAAAAGTAAATGATATCAAGCCAAACTCAGGCCCTTTGTGGACAGCTTACGATGGACAGGTGCTTGACCTTCCAGCATGACAAGCACTCCAAACATCAAATATTAAGGATAGTAAAGGCGAAGTCCTTTAGTTAAACGTAAAGCGAGATGGACTGGGAGAAAGCGGTCAATTGAGGTTCATCACAAAATCTGGCTAGAGTCGAAAATAAAGGATGAATATTTCCTAATATAGTATGCCAACTAAATTAAATCTAAGCAGACTTACGGCGCCAATTAAAGCATTTTAATTCAGCCCTTTTTCTTTGTTAACTGAACCCGTTACGCAAAGTGTGTCAATATTTGCCTATGTAAACATACAAATTCCTCCTGTAAAAAATCCTCCCGATTTCTGCAATGATTGCAACTTGGACAGTTGGGATACGGATTTATTTCAAGGCCTTGCTAAACTGGGATGTGAAATGTTGTTTTCTGATATGAAGAGCTTAGGTACATCTGTTATTACCATGACCTTTGCAGGACACTCAGCTCCAAGTAGAATAGCAACAGTTCTAAATTTCATACATTTTAGATCATTTGCCTTATTTATTGGGGCTGAAAGAACACACATTTTCAGAAAAAAAGATCATTTTTTTCAGTTTTGTGTGTCTCCACAATTCTTCTTCTAATACCCTCAATTTCTTCTTATATAATTTGGATAAACAGATCGTTCTTGCTAAAGTCATATTTAGACTTTTTGTCTGTTTTTATAGGGAATCACTTATAGAGATGCTTTTCACCAGGGTCAACAAACTTTTCCCAGCACAGACAGTAAATGAACAATCAGTATGAACTACTTTTTATGCCAACATTTGCTAATCATTTATTAAAATGTGGCGTGTTCTGGCCGGGTTGCGTGTCGTACATGCACGACAAACTGGATGAAGAATTAATCCCTGCTGCTGCAAGTGACCTCTACTCAACCATATGATCCACTGGCGCCCCATTCAGGATAGATGATCATCTGCACCCTGCGAGGTCAGAGCTCCCAAACCTCAGGATAAAAAGGCTTTCCTGGGGAGATTGTGTTCAATTGACTTCCATTACTTTCCATCACTTGGCCAAAGGTGCACAAATATTGTACACTATTATATTAGGCACTGTGGTGATGCAGCAATTTAGGTACTGGACCATTGTCCAGAAGGTTCCCCGTTTATTAACTGCCAAGCTTTGGTCATTTTGGGGACCTTAAGCAAAGGCCTTAAACCACAGTTTCTTAAATTGTACCGCACAGGATTAAATTAACTGTGGATCACTCTGGAGAAGCTATTAAATGCTGTAACACTAATAGTGACTTGGATAAAGTTCAGAGCGCATTTAATAAGTAATTAATTCAGAAATTGCTGCGAAAGGGTTTAACTTTACTCATAACTGTAATTATATGTTATTATCCCCCAAACAAGGTTCAAATTAATGGCTGCACGCAGCACTTGAGCCCTTGCCATCTCCCTCTGTATATCTTAAGTGCAGTTGTCACATGCTGAATCACACATTGTAAGGAGACACTTTCATACCTCAAGGCAGTGAAGAGATCAAACAAAGCCAGCCAAGGTTGTTCTATGCGCCCTGTTACACAAGACATTAGAGCGACGACACCATTACATTTAGCATGTCTCTTCACAGGTTCACCAAATGCCTTACAGGGACAGGTTGGACTCAGCTACTGCCGTGAGTCATACTGGCTTGAAATCTTGTAATTTTGTAATTGGAGACAGGGTATGTGCCGATTCCACTGTGAGGACATGGCAAAAACCTTGACATTCGGTGTTGCCACTTAGCTTTGACACAGCTATTAGAAACACGAAAAAAAAAAAAAAAAAAAAAAAAAACATGT
>JAUZST010012528.1:0-11404 GCA_034779995.1 Parotocinclus haroldoi
TATAATATATGCAATAATTATAACCTGTAAAGTGCAGTGCTGTGCAAAAGTCTATATTTTTTAATGTATAATGTATAAATCTACAAACTCTAGTCCCCTTTACTCTGCTCTCTTATGATCAGGACCCTCACAGGACCAGCACAGATTTATTACAATTTGATGAGTGGATCATTCTCAGCACTGCAGTGAAAATGATGTGGTTGTGGCGTGTTGGTGTGGGTTGTGCTGATATGAATGGATCAGATGCAGCAGTGCTGATGGAGTTCTGCTCACTGTGCTGCTTACTCACAGTCCACTTTGTCAAAGACATCTACCTTACTGCTCTATCTTATAGAAGTCAGAGACAGGATAGACGGATCTGTTGTTCCACAGTTTGTGTTAGTCTTCTGCTCATTGTGTTAGTCTTTCTTCATCAGTGTTACTGCAGTGCTGAGAATGATCCACCACCCAAATTGTACCTGATCTGTGCTGATCCCGTGGGGGTCCTGACCATTAGAAAACATAGTTAAAGGAAGTAATAGAGTATGTGAAGTAGCTGATGGACTGTGGTCTGTTATTCTAAAACTACAAGGTTGTAGGAGCTGGTGAATGTATAGTTGAATTGAAATTTAAATTGAGAATTTTTTTTTTGAAAGTCAGACGTCACAGCCAAATTCAAAAGATTGGCCATTCCACACATTTCTAATTTTCTATTCTAAATTTTTAATCTGCAGTTATGACTTTCTGAGAAAATCTCCAATGGATACCAAAAGTTCCCTATTGTTTTGTTTCATTTTCATAGGAATTTTATAATGAATGCAGTTTTGCCTGACCACAAATATTCATTAAGAAAACCATACAAAATTTTAACCATCTCCTGGCATTAATGAAGAAATCATGTGGATATCACACTCTATAGAGCATTAGCACTGAACAGTCATCGGGTTACTCTGCATCAGTATATATTCAGACACATTTCAGTGTGTTTGGGGCTGACTCATGCCGCCTGGTGTGTGCCTACTGTTGTGAACTTGTTTATGGTCGATTTCATCAGTCTCTCTTCACACTGCGCTGGGTTTGAGGTGTGTTATTGCAGAAATGTGGGCACAAGTCACTCGCCTCTCCATTTGACTGAAAAGTCTCCTTCGCTCATTCTCGCTCACTCTCTTTTCCTGTTTTGGAGAGCAGGTTCATTATATAAGCAGCCAAACTGTACCTTTGGCCAGCACAGGCGAATATTGGTTACTGTTTGTCTCTGTGTGCATAAGATAGTTAAGTCAAGTTTTAAAAAATATATGAGGCCAGTTTGAGGAAGTAAACCGAGAAAAAACTAAAAGGGAAACAGATCTGACCCTATATACCAATCACCAGTCCAGTTGTTGATCTGCGTACTTTGTTAGTCCCCTTTTACCCTGTTCTCTGAGTGATCAGGATCAGCATCTTTACAGCACCCCACACAGATCAGGGTCTATTTGAGAGTCGGATCATTCTCAGCGCTGCAGTGACACTGCCATGGTGGCGGTGTGTTAGTGTGTGATGCTCTGATTTGAGTGGCGACAGCAGTGCTGCCTAGTTCTCAAACACCACAGTGTCACTGCTATATTGAGAATAGTTCACTAACCAAAAATATCCCACCACCAGAATCCTGTGGGCAGCATCCTGTTAGCACTGATGAAGGACAAAGACAGACTGGGCAGTAACAGATGTGCTACTCTTTCTGACTTTACACCTACTAGGTGGAGCAACATACTAGGCACGTCTAATAGAGTGGACAGTGACTGTGCACAGTGTTAAACTTTGGCACCTGAATCTATACACATCATTGTCTTGTTTTAGCTCTGGCCACTGCTCTCTAATCAGCTTGTCTTCCCAGTCCGCTCCTCTTTTATCACCTGACAGCACTGGCAACTGGGAAACCGAGTCTTAACCATTGTCCTGGAACGAGCTGAACAGCTTTCAGACAGACCCATGGAGCAGAACTCTCACATTTCTAGCGCTAATTAAAGGGATAGCTGGTGTAGAGCCTTATTCATTAGTACAGCTATCAGAGCTGGACTTTCAACTAGGATTAGAGTTAACAGAAAGTATATTAATTACAAAAAATGAATCAGGAATTGCATCAAAACACAAAAGAAGCTCACTGAAGACACTGCGTTATTGGAGTTACTTTGAAAACCTGCTTTTTTGGGCCACGAAAATGCAACGTTCAAATTTTTTTCTATTCAATTTTGCTATGTTTGCCGGCAGCAAAGACTATGAGAAATCCCCTTCACTTGTGGCACAGTCATAGCAACAACCAAGATGGCTGAGTTCAGCCATACAGTTTTACTGGGCATTCAAAATAACAGCTTGAACATGCTGTTTCTAATAAAAGTACCTAATGCTGGTGTGTAGTGTTGTAGTATTCAAGTCCATTTACAGTCTCGAGCAGATGGCGAATTAGGATATTTAACAGCATGTGTGGATTTTGATATTATACCATTTCTATTTGGCAGGCAGAACTACCAGTTTGAAGTCTAAACTCTGGATTCTTTCCAAACTGTAAGAATTGGTAAACAGCATATAGCATTAACCTTTTTTTCCATGCTGTGTGAAGCCTGACACATTTGAAGCAACAAATATGAGCCTCTCAACTTTTCACCTGGTCACTCGCTTTTCAACCAAAGTAATTCTTGTAACGTTATTGATCAGGGTTGTGAATGCAGTATACAAATTGTTCGTTGTTTTTCGCTCATGCGGATGGAGTATGTGGAATACATATGATAATGGACTGTTGGGTGTTCTAGGTCCTTTCTGAGTAGAGTCTGCGTGTCCTCCCTGTGTTTGAGTGGGTTTACTCCGGGTACTCTGGTTTCCTCCCACAGCCCATAGACATGCATGTTAGATTAATTGATTACTCTCAATTGGCAGTGACTTGAGAGTATGTATGATTAGTCTTAAGTTAACCTTGTGTGTGTGTGTGTCACTGAAATGACCACAAATGAACCAAATAAACAAGCAAACAAGCATTTACATAGGCCTATGCTTCAAAAAGAACCTATTGTATGAAAATGACTGTGCTTGGTCAACGTTTTGTTTCAAATGCTATTGAGCACTGGTACATAGTTGTATATAATATAGATAATGATTAGACAGCAACCAAGGGTGAAAGAGAAATTCTGAATGGCTCATTAGATTCAGCTGTAAAAATATGCAAATGTAATTTTTAGAATAGAACGAACTCTGAGTATAATATAACTAAAGAATTTCATCTTCTAGAATGTACAGTGTAATAAATTGTATATTAATATAAACAAATGTAAAAAACCTGGTAATAAACACTTGGATAATATTTATAACTCATAGGGAAATACTACAATTTGTTTTCCATATTTCCATGTGCTTTTAAATGATTAAATGTCATAAATTCATTCCATTTTCAAAATCATCAAAATGCATACTTTAATTCTAACTATTGCAAACAACTACGTCCAGTATATACTAAATAAATAGTCCCATTTAATTTTTTTTTTTTTGAAGGTGATTCATACTGTAGAGCAAAACAAACCTCCATACAACAACTAAAAAGAAATGAAAGCAGCTGTTTTTCTCCTCCTATTTTTACAAAACATTTACATGATATGTGAAATGATGAAGAATGGAGTTAATTTATCTGCTTCCTTGGTGACTCACAGATATAATGAACTAAATGCAGTCATTATGGACTCAAACCACTTCATAAAGATCAAGGCCTGTGTGTGCGTGCGTGCGTGCGTGTGTGTGCGTGTGTGTGTGTGTGTGTCCATAACAACAGACAGTTTTTTTTTACATTTTTTTAAACTGCCTTCCTTTTCAAAAAATCAAGAGGGAAATGATTTACTTAAGGGTTTTAAGGTTAAGGTTAGAATTAGGGGTAGATGTAGGTGTTAATTAATTGGATATCGTGCTCATTATGTCAATGGGAGGCCCCACAGTGGCTGAGAGACAAACTTGTGTGTGTGCTAGAAAGAGGGAGAGAGAACGACAGGGATATTACTGTGTGGGCAGGCAAATGTCAAGGTTTTTCACTTTGTAGAACTAATGAACACTGTGTCCACTTAATGGTGTAAATGTGCACCCACTGGTTAACTGCAGTGGTGGGCAGAAAATCTGGTCAAAGTAAAGTGACCTTGAGCCACTGATTGATAATCTCAGCGTTCCTTCACAATCGAGGTTCTGCTTCAGGCCACAAGAGGTCAAATGAATTGCTGCTATTAAGTTTCAGCCAGATTAATCCACTGCTATTTAAAGAACTATAAAAGCTAAGATCAGCTTTTGAAATGCACCGGATTGCATTCCTTCAGAAGAGATACAGACAGAGGAATGTGTTTTACCATAATTTCTGCATTGCCTAGTGTACAGGAATAATCGACTAATTGAGGACTAGTAATGTAACCCCATAATCAATTAGTAAAATGCTGCTCATAATTCATGTATGCATTTCTGAGACAGAAACTGCTTAATCTGCACTAAACCTTTTAGCTTCTGGGGCATTGTTGCTTGTTTTTGTATGCATTTGCTTGGCCATACTGCTCACAAAACTTGGGGGATATTTCGTTTTTAGTGTATATATGAAGCCATTAAAAATCTTTGTTGTTATGTGGGTTCACACCTGGTATAGTCGCATGATAACCGCAGAACCTACCTTCACCTCAAGGAGCACTGTCACCCGACAACCCGCCCCAGGCAAAACTGGGAGATAATCCAGTGAATACAGGTGTGCAGTACATTCTGTGAAAACAATAAACTTCTTTAACACCTGAGATCTTAAGAATTGTAATAAGAAATAGAAATATGTCCTACAAAGAGCTAATTCACATCTGAATCACAGAAAACGAGTAAACCTCTTCACGGCTGAAAATTTATTTTATCATTATATGTTTAAAATTCTATAAAAGAGAGAAAGGTGATGATGATAATAATAATAATAATAATAAGCTGTACTGTACTATTATGTAATTTATAAGAAATAAAGCAGACCAACTGCCTTTTACCTGCCTTAGTCTTACCATACGATATTTTTTTTGTTTATTTAAATGTTATTGTTTATTTATTTGTTTAAGGTTTTTGCCAATAATAGTCAATTATAAGAACATCAAAATACATAATTAAAATTTTTAGTATTTCAAACTGAATAAACTGAGTTTTGACCTTGGGCAAAAATAAAGATTAAATAATGGGGACATTAAAAAGGAAAAAAGGTTGCTAACTTGCCCAACGCTGATACACACTCCTCTATTTCAAGATTTGAAGTAACTGGAGTCAAAACTTGAATATAGGAACGATTAATAAAAATTATTTGTGAAATAATTAGGTTTTTGTGTCTTGCCTGGATCAATATGATGGACATTTTCGTGTCAAAAACATTAGCCACAATCTAAATCTGCCAATGAGGCACCTTTGCTCATACCTGCTTATCATCCAATTGAACATCCATTTTCTCTCTACAGTGCTACTATAGAAAGCCCCGCCCCTTCGATGCACTGCGTTCAAATACTGTTTAATTAGTGGACATGCATTTGTGTCGACGTTCACCTGATTTGAACTTTTCACGCGTTCTGCTTGCAAAATTAAAGTCTGGGGCACGAAATTGCTCATCAAAGCGAATTTCATTTCGGTGAATGTGAATTCCTTTGAAATTTTGCTGACAAGTCTAGTGTGACTACAGCTTTACTTGAAGCTACAGCATCTTGCTAAAAGCAGCACATTACATACATACATAACGTTATAAGACCCTGTGCCAGTTTCTGACTGCTGTCTATTTAAAGAAGACTTCCAGCCAGCTCCATGTCCTCTCATCCGTGAGGCGATGGTCGTGACCATGTCTGGGTGTGAGCCCGTGTGTGTCTGTGTGTGTGTGAGAGTGAGAGCGCGATCTCATGCTGAGTCTGTGTAGTGTTTTTCTAGCAAGCTCAATTGGCCATGAAATCCTTCGTGTTGAGTCGCATACACAATACGTGGTCAAGCATAGCACAGTTTGTTGTATGAGCACACGACAGTGGGTGCAATCCAAGCATATGTTCCTCCTCATGGCCCGAATCAGCAAACAGTCACTCGCTCCGTCACTCTCACACACACTCACAAACACACAGACACAAGCACACAGACACTCCTTGCAGCTCGGTGAGCCCCCCTGCCGTTACATCAGCATGTGTTTAACAAAGCGCAAAGGTGCACAACACATCAAATCACCTCGAGCGGCGAACACGTGTCAGGCTGAATATCAGCTCCTTGAAGGCTTAATCTATTCCACGGGGTCTCTAGCTATTCTTCTGAAGCCTCATACCAAGGTTTAACAGGCTACACTTACAGTGGGGAAGTAATAGAAATGTGTAAGTGCCGTCATATATCACGCCTCCGACAGAGAACACCGGGCTCGGGAGGATCGAAGGCAGTGCAGTCTGTTAAGAGAAACGGCTTGCTCATATCCGGGTCACGGCCTGTGCTAGATGTCAAACGCTATCAAAATCAAGAGACATAAGAATTTACTAACTTTATTGGAGCGGAACACACCAGCCGAGAAACAAATTGGACCTTTATTTTGGAGGTTTAGTCCGAAGGTTCGCCCTCATGTCCTAGGGGCTTGTCAGAGATGACAGCAGACAGCTTTCACGTCTGCAGGAGCTCTCAAGCTATCAGTCATTAGCAGAGAATAACTGCACCTCGCTAAAACTCTCACACGCCTAATGCAAGCTCTTGTCTCATTAAAATGCCTGGTTAATATTGTACAAAGGAGCTTGTGATTACTGAAAGGCTTGCTGTTTCGCTCCAGGAGGAGTGCTAAACAGCTGTTTCAGGTCTCTGAGGAGGTCAAGTTACACACCTGAAAGCAGAAATTTACATAGGCCAGGCTGTCAGGCTGGATGTTAATGAAGTTACCGAACCAAGGCCGAAGCAGGCTGATTAGAGTCCAGTGCCTCTTTATGACCAATCAGGACACTCGGTGCCAAGCTATCAGCAATTTCTCAGTTTAGTGCTTTAACTCATAGGCACGTGCATCCATATAGACACACCAATGCCTTAGGCACATTTCCCAGATGTCCATTCTATAAGCTGACATAGACCAGACATTGCCACAGTCATAGTCTTTTTAGTTAAATCTATTGGTGACCTAATTCTTTTGCACATGACCGGAGCAGCACTGTACACCACCTCTGCCGTTTTGAGTCTGTTTACGACCACAATGTCCAGAGTGAAAATTTTTATTTGAATATTATAATATTTATTCATTTATTATCTTCCACTTAATCCACATGGGGGCGTGGGTCAGCCAGTGCCCACCCGTCAACTCTACATGCAAGGGCAGGAAAACCTTAAACAGGGTGCCAATCCATCATAGGGCACACACACACATTCACACACTAAGGTCCACTTTAGAGACACCAATTAACCTAACACACATGTCGTTGAAATGTGGGAGGAAACCGGAGTATCTGGAGTAAACCCACACAGTCATGGGGATAGTATGTAGACTTCACACAGAAAGGACCCAGGCCGCTCCACCCTGGGATTGAACCCAGGATGCGTGCTGTGAGGCAGCGGTGCTACCCAGCGAGCCACCGTTCTTGATGTTATTTATGTAATCATAATTTTTGTATATTCAAATGTTTGTGTTTATCTTAAAAGACTCTGTCCTTTAAGATAAACCCCCATTGACCAAACCCTGATTTAAATCACTATATTAATTTAAATGTTTTTTTTCACGCAAATCGGATATCGCTCTAGAAAGATAAGGTCTGTCCATACTGTATTTTTTATTAAAACCATTAACAAGTTAGTTACATTCCATCCAGAGTAGGTGATTAATGGGCCAAAATATTTATATAATTTGTTCATACAAGTTTTTCCAAGTATTTTTAACTACTTTTCATTCAGAAGGTCTAGAGAACATTGGCATAAGACTGAACCAGTGGACCTACATAAAGAACACACTGTTATTAACCTATACTATGGGTAACAGCTTGTATAATTTCAGTGTCGGTATAAAGTATTTGTACCTAGGTTATTGAACGTGAATTGATTTTTGCAGAGGCTTAATTGGTGTGCTGTGCAAATCCTAAAGGCCTGCAGTGAGTTCCCTATTTATTGCTTGGCTATTTTATAGCCCTCTTACATAGTGTGATCATGTCAACACACTATCTCTACTAAATTTAATTAGTGTGTATGGCAAGTATAGGGCTCTGTGTGTGGCTTAATGGTTGTGTTTCATTTAAGGCAGCAGACTGGCGTGAGCCATCCCTGATAATGCGCTATAAAAGGAAGATTTTAAAGCCCAGTGCACTTGAGGCTGTTAATTGAATTGAATTCTACAAGGTCACTTAATGAAAGTATGAGGTGCAGAGTGTGCATTCCGACGTGAATTGCAAAGTCATACTCCAGGTTATGAATGCAGACTCCAGTCTAGATGATTCAATTTAGTGGTCATGTTACAGACAGATAACCCAAATAAGATCTTCTCTTTTTCTAAGATTTTTTTTCTCTCTAAATATAATTTAGAGCGTCAGGTAAGGTACTGCTTGAAAATGTGTAAACTGTGATATGCAGATATCTGTGTGATTATGGCCTTAAAATATCGTCACATTTTCACACAAGTCCTAACAGAATCCAGTTAAGTTTGCAAAAACAAACAGACGTATATTTATCTGTTGTGTGGTACCGTGGTAGCCTGGTGATTAAGATACTAGACTATGGACCATAATGGTGCAGGGTCCAGGGTTCAAATCACACCTCTGTCCAGCTGATACTTTGAGAAAGGCCCTTAGCCCAAAATAGCTTGGGTTGTGAAGTTCTATCGGGTGTATGTTTCTTTGGATAAGGGTGTCTGCTAAATGCTAAGATGTAGATTAAAAGGTTGTTAAGAATTTGTCCTTCTCTGTTAGAACTGTGTAACATTCACTCACTAGCTGGCCATTGATGCACCTTGGTAACGTGTATATATCAGTTAATCACATGGCAGAAGGTCAGTGCATTTAGGCATGTAGACATAGTCAGGACAACCTGCTAAAGTACAAACTGAAAATCAGAGTGAGGGAAAGTTGATAAAAAAGGGAATTTATGTGACTTTGGAATTGGTATGATTGTGAGTACTAGATGGGCTTGTCCGAGTATTATAGAAACTGCTGATCTGCTGGGATTTTCACACACAGGCAGTTACAGAGAATAATTGGACAAAGAGAAAATATCCAGTGAGTACTGTTGTCTGGTGAAAACCCCTCGAGGTCAGAGGAGAATGACCAGACTGATTCGAGCTGATCTTTACAACCGAGGTGCGCAGAAGAGCATCTCTGAACACACAACATGTCGAGCACTGAAGCAGATGGTCTACAGCAGCAGAAGACCACACCGGATGCCACAAACAGGCAACTGAGACTCTAATTCTCACTGGCTCACCGTAATTGTACAATAGAAGATTATTAAAAGATTATTGTCAGGTTGGATGAGACTCTCCTGTGACATTCAAAGGCTAGAGTCAAAATTTGGGGTAAACAACAGGAACGCCTGGGTCCACCCTGCCTTGTATAAATAGTGTGGGAAATATTTTATTGGCACACTTTGAGCCTCTTAATACCAATTGAGCATTTAAACGCCATTGCCTACTTGAGAATTGTTGACAATTTCCATACATTTGACATAACAATAGCCTCCCCAGTGACCACATCTTAATTGATTACAGCAATGGGTGATTTGCATTATGACAAATCTTGAAATACTTCCAGCACTGTATACAGCGCTTCCTGGTATAAATAATTAATAAATAATTGAGGTAGTTTTAAGGGCAAATGGGTCCAAACCAGTACTAGCAAATGAATGAGTGTATGTATAGATGGATTCCTTACTATATGTTTAATAATGCTTATAACATGATTATTACACTGTAATTACATGGGTATATATGCTTTTTGTAGCTCGGAATTTCAAGCTGTTTGGTGTTAACCTTTGAAACGTCATTGTGATGTTCTAGAAGTATACTGGGCTATCCTTGGCTCTTGAAAGCAGACTTTATGACGGTTGTCACCGTGCTGTAAACCTTCTGCGTTTATCAGTTTGCCGTGATGCGGTTATAAATGCGCTCATGTTTTTTTTTTCCTCCAAATTCAACTGTGGCTGAAGCCGGGGGGAGCGCCATCACAGGTCTGGAGCAAAAGCCACCATCCTCCAACGGTGCTGAGCTGTATTGTTTCTTTTTACCTCTGCCAAAGCCATTCTGCTAAATTACTTTAACAGCATGAGCTTTACTTAGAATGAACTCATAAAAGCATAATAAGCCACAGGCTGTGGATGCTGGAGCACATTTACAGAGAGAAATCCTTTTCTTTTCAGCCTCTCGGTATTGAATCAGGAGAGGCAGGAAATGGTTTAGTTCAGAGCCGTTAATTTATCGAATACCTTGCTGAGAAGATGAGATGGAGCATACCTGGAGTAAACACAGTGTTAGTGAAATTCATCCACCCATGAGCTATGTCATTCGTTATTTTATTTTATTTTTTTTGCATGTGTAGCAGTTGTGGCAGTAGGTGTGCACTGTGCATTTGTTTATGGTAGCATCGTGGCTTTATTCAATAATTTTTATCAGGCAGTTTGACATCCTCAAGCTCGTTTTGCTTGTCACACACACAGACTGCTCAGCGACACCCCAGACCACACCCCCTCAGTCGCACGCTCACTTTCTCCCTCACCTGATCCTCATTTACCGCTCTCTATATATTCACCTTCACACACACACACACCCTCGCTGATTTACTTGGTATGTCATTTTGAAGCACTATCTCTCTCGTTTGTTGTATTGTTTATTTTGCCGTTTATTGTGTTTCTACGTTTTCGTCTTTTGCCTTGTCCCTCGGACTTTGGTTTTTGGATCTGTTGTGTACCAACTTTGGACTGGATACGTTTATTGTGCTTTGTGTGGGTTTTACAATAAACCACATTTTCCATTATCTGTGTTGGGCTCCGCTTCTACGATTGGGATGACATTGCTGTTGTTTAATCACTGCACGGCCAGCCCAAATGATATCATCGTCATTAAAGCCAGCCCAGCAGACACAGCTCTTAATCATTTTGGAATAAATGCTCTTAAGAAATGTTATTCCTCACCTGACGTGATTTGTACACGCACCAAATCCAGGTAGATTAATGAGATGGTATCAGATTACTATGCGTCCATGTCCCCATGAAGGCACCCAAGTGATTAACAGTTTAACCAGGTTCTACACATTTATAATGCAGGCCAAATAAAAAAGCTCTTAATCAGCAAATTCTCAAATGCTTTTTAAGTGGCACTAGTTGAATGTTTGTAGTATGTGTGTGTGTGTGTGTGTGTGTGTGTGTGTGTGTGTGTGTGTGTGTGTGTGTGTGTGTGTGTGTGTAAAATATATATATATAAAAAAAAAAAAATAAAAATATAAACAGT
>JAUZST010012529.1:0-11404 GCA_034779995.1 Parotocinclus haroldoi
TATATACATATAATTATCGGTTGAATTCCTTGAAAAAAATATAATGGGCGTATGCTGAACAAGTGCAGTGTTGCAACCCCGCCCATCTGCCTTTACACTGCGCTGGCGTGCGGCGGCATATCATAAGCCAACATGTCTGCCGTGTGGAACTTCTACACGGTCTGTGAGAATGAAGTAAAATTTGCATCCAGCGATGAAAAAAATACCTTGCGGGGGAAGCACATTAAAATGCTTCAACACAACTCATTGAAGCTGTCATTTGAAGAACAAACACTTGGTGAGTTTTCGAGCCTCATTGCAGAGAAGAATAAAAGGCAAGCGGAGCAGCAACAGTCAGGCGGCAATTACTGCAACACTCGCCCATATCATAAGGCTGAGCAAATAACTCGAAAAATAATAGATTTCATCGGGTTAGATGATCAGCCTTTTTCATCGGTGGAATAATAGATGTGCCTGTAAGTATTTTGGATGTTTTTTTTCTTGGAAAAAGTCCGTAAAAACATGTTTGTTTCTAAGGTAACATTATTGTTCCTTTTCTCCAGATCACGTAGCCAGTAGCACTCATCCTAACTAAATCTAACAATTTACAGCCCGTCATTTTGATTGGTATCGAAATCGGCAGCATAAAACATGATTAGAGCATCCCTAATAATATATATATATATACATATATATAAACATGTTTCCATGTATTGTACCCTTTTTTGTAGTATAGTCACTCTATGTAGTATAGTCTGAGTTGGATTTTCCAGTTTCCTAGTTCAGTCTGCAGTGCAAATCGTTGTAGGGCTCGTAGGGTCAAAAGCACTTGGTGTGTTACATTGAAAGGCAGTAATCACCAATTTCCGTGTTTAACCCAGAGGCTCGATCAGAGAGGCAGGCTACAATTTCCCATGATGCTCCTTTATAAGTAATGCTAGTAGTGTGGCTTTGTGAGGAAAGGCTCAGTAAATCATTCACAGAGAAAGACTCCAACACCCACAATAGCACAAGGGGCTACCTTTAATCAAAGCTGCACAGTTCAGCTGTTATATTGACAATATAGAATATAATAGGAATATATAGAATATAATGGTTCACATACTTTTGCCACTCACAGATCTTAAACACTGGATCATTTGCCTTTCAAAATAAATACAGTGGTACCTTGATTCTCGTTTTTAATTTGTTTCAGAAGGCACCAATCTATCATAAGGGACAAATACCTAGAGCACTTTAGAAGCACCATTTAACCTAATACACGTCTTTGGACAATGGAAGGAACCTGGAGCACCCGGAGTAAACCCGGGCATGGAGAATCCAAGGTTGGGGTCGAACCGAGGGAGCAGGGGGACCACTAATACCACCTGCTACTATGACATATTTCTTTTTTGCTTCCTGTTTTCATCAGTCCTGGAATGAAACACCTTACTGGAATCTAAAGAAACTTTAAAATAATGCTATTCAAACAGTATTGTTATTGAATTAGACAGACCGTAAGCTCCTGTCAAAAGTTATGAGTCGACTGTGAAGTGACAAATCTGTCATAAACATAAACAATTTTTATTCCAGGTGTTTCAGAGAATGACAGAAAGATTAAAGAAAGAAAGAGAGAGAGCCGAGGGGCGATGAGGGAAATTATAGAGGTCTGGTAAAAAAAAAAAATTAAAAAAAAAAAAAAATGATACAAGCAGCTGCTTCCAGTTTTTCTCCTGTGCACCGGTTCTCTCTCTCTGGTGAGACCGGGTGTGTTATTATTCTCGGTTATTAGGCCTTGAGGAACAGATGTTATGGAGTCAAGCTTCCATAAAAAAGAACCAGTAAATCATTAGGCAGAGCTGCTCTGTAATCTGTCCAGTTTAAACACAACAGCGAGCAGCTCCCAAAAACCTCAGCGGGGCGGAAATAATGGCAAGCTTGTTTGATGTCGCTTTTTTTTCCCTTTCCTGCGTCCCCTCGGAGGTGCCATATTGATTATACCGAAATACGTTTTGTGTACTGTTTGTGATTAGACTGTAAACCCAGTATAATGTTACACGAAGAGCAGCATTCGTGAGCTGCGTTATTGTCTATGTGCAGGGGTTAAACTGGGAAACGGAAACTGTGATGGGACATGATTGAGTAGGGAGCTGTAAATAAAAACCTATTCACTTTAAAACAGTTGCAAGAGAGCTGCGTTTGGAGAGAACCAACTAGCTGGCTAACTGAGTACCATCATGGACAGACACACCTGGATAAATGGAGAGGTGAAGTTTGTATTGTCGCATTAACACGAAGACCATTGTTGAAGAGGCCGACTATGGCACTAGAACAAGGATCCAGAGTGACCTTTGCAATGCAAAGACAAAGACGCTGAATAATTTGCTTCACGGTTAGGACTGATTTACAATTTCGAGGAGGGACGAGTCCAGGATGTTAAAAAGATTCAAAGCTTGGCAGCGTTTATGGAGGATAAAAGCTTAAAGTCTTAAGATCTTGACGTCAGAGAGTCACGTTTCAGAAGCCAATCCAAACACTAATGAAATACCGCAGAGCGAGCCATATGAGGAAATGAATTCACGTCTAGATGCTCATCCTCTGCCTAATACAATAGAGACTGGAATTCCACCTGAAAGAGCCAAAAGAATCAGTATAGTGCAATCTGGCATCTCCCAAAACTCTTTATCTGCCCACAGCTGTAATGTGGGACATCCTGCTCGTCTGGTCATGTGACAATCGCAAACCTAGGCTCCGCCCCAAAGTGCAATCGGGAACCTGCCCCTGGTGAAATTCCAGAGAACACACAATGAGACCAAAACAGAGCTCAACAATCTGGAGTTCATGGTTCCAGTAACTGGACGCTGGACTTCACAGGGGGCAGACAGTTCGACGGTGCTTGGAACTCTGTATAGCTTCCAGTATCTGTATGTATTACATGGATTAGCATTTTTGGAGTTTCACCAGTACAGGGTGTGTCTGAAATCCTAGCAAGCTGCCTACATGGACAGCATAGTACTTTCCTGGACTAGAAACCATTTTCAAATCTAAGTTATTCTAAATCTGGCATTTTATTTGCTTACCGCTCATAAAGTAGGAACAAGCCACACGTACTTAAACACCATTTTTTAGACAGACCCACAGTTTTACCTGGGTTGGGACCCCAAGTCTCCGTGGGGTCTCTTTTGGTGGGAGGGAGGTTCTGCGGCTATCACGTGACCAGACCAACATTACAATGGTTAACAAAAACCATTGTAATGTTGGCCAACAAAAAAAAGGTTAGCAAAACAAGCAAAGTAAATTTATTTGCGCACAGAAAGCAAGGGAATTAAAAGAGAAGAAACTAATGAAAACAGATTAAAAATGCACTGGCGTTTATACATTTCAAATCCAATTTTATTTATTTTTCGCAAACTGGGACAGACGGTGGAGTCTGTTTCTCCCCCCCCCCCTCCGATTATTGCATTATTTGGTGTGGCTAAACAGGAAGGAAATACGGTGGCCTTTTGTACTCTTCTACTTGTGTACCCTTCACTGTTGTTTGGCCATTGGATCAGAAAGGTTGTGTCTCTCTCAAATTGGAAAAAAGATGCACATTATGGGGCTCTACTGAGAAATTTTATAATATCTGGTGACCCTTTTTAAATTTTTTTCCAAGAGATGGATGTGACCAAACTTGTGACATAGCTAACCAATCACTCCCTATTCCCTCATCGCTTTAACCCTCCCCCCCCCCACCACCACCACCACTAGCACCACTACCATTGTATTTTGTGTGCTGTATGTGGTTTGTGTGTGTAGCAACATGTTGTCATGTCATGAGGTCGGTTTATGTGATTAGGTCTTTGATTATGAGAAAAACACTTTGGAGGACAATCTTTTTTACAAACGAAAATAGATATAACACCTAAAATTGCATTTGTGATTAGAAAAGTGTAAAAGCCCTAGATTTAAAATCATTTGAAACTATCATTTAGGTACTATGCTATCCCTTTATTGGCGCCACAAAAACGAAGCCTCCTTTACAAATTACAGGGACTCGAACCCCAAGGCAAGGATTCCCAATCTAACTCCACACGAATAATATCAGCAAAACATCTGCGTTAGTTATAAGACAGCAAACCTCGAGTTCACCGAGTTCGTCTGCCGTTTTCATACAGAGCAGGTTGTTGATTTTAAATTGTCGCCACAAATCTGTAATAAAAGGGCGATCTGGAATGACACTCTTTGTATCCTGTCAAATGAACGCTTCAGCTCGTTCCTGATCAGCAAGTCTCCCGGGAATGAAATCCTTCCTCGGAGACTCTGCTCTGCTTTTGCTAGATCATAACCTTTCAAAAATAATTGGGTGCATTTTTGAAGTCCGGTAATGTGTGAATATCGCAAAATCTGTCCCATGAGCTCGGAGCTCGTAAAATAATAAAATAAATAAATAATTTTCCTGACAAGTGACTTAAAAAAAAAATGTATGACACAAAGTGTACCGGACTTTTCGCAGTTTGTATGGACGTATGTTTATTCGATCGTTCATTATCTTCCGCTTAATCCACACGGGGTCGCGGGCCAGCCGGTGCCCATCCGGCAACTCTGGAAGCAAGAGCAGGAACAACCCCAGACGGGGTGCCCATCCATCGTAGGGCACACACTAAGGGTCAATTTAGCGACACCAATTAACCCATCATGTCTTTGGACTGTGGGAGGAAACCCGAGGACCCGGAGTAAACCCACACACACACGGGGAGGACATGAAGACTCCACACAGATAGGACCCAGGCCAGGACCTTCTAGCTGTGAGGTAGTGGTGCTACCCCGCCGAGCCCCTCCACCTATGTTTATATACGTTTAGATTTAGCGGTATCATTAGCAGACGGCCCATTTTAGTGTATGGGTGCCAATATTTCTGAACCTGAAAGCATACTGTGGTTTGCAAAAGGAAACCATTAGATTAGTCTCTTTATTAGACTTTAGCATTAGAGAAAACATGATATTTGCATGCAGTATTAGAAAAAAGAAAAAAGAAACAGCTTCTAAAGGTTACAGTGGCGAGTACTCAGTGTGACCTCCCCTTGATTGATACCTTTCTACAGTCTACAGCAGCCATGAAACCACTATTCTGAATGAATGGGGGGTTATGGAGCGATGAATCCGAGTAATTTTTGAGTCCAATCATTGACAATGTGTTATACATTGTCATAATACCATTGCTAAAACAACAAATCTAAATCTAATCTGGCCTAAGACTTTTGTACTACATACATACCCATTTGTATTACAGAGTAAGCGAACAGGTCACGTCCCAGCACTTGTGTTTACGTTTGGGTGCTGTCCTCAACTATTCCTTGTCCTCTTCTCAAGGACTCTAGCCTCAGCCACAAAGCTTGTTTTCTCTGCACTTTTGAGAGTCCATCTGATTCATCCTGTGCACGAAGGGAAGCTCTGTTTGTTCGGTGGTCACGACAAGCCCTTGAATACAACAACGTAGAGCAGCCGCATTCACGGCGGAACAGCCAGTTGCTTAACGACCCCAGTGAGGGCATAAGATTTTGGCAAAAACTGACCTCGTATTTCCCCTACAGCTTGGATTAACCCAAAAGAGGAATCAAGAGAAGACCCCAATTCCACTTGCCTTCGTTCTCTATTTTTCATTCAATGACATTAGGAAGTTTTAAAAGGTCTTGCTGTAGAAGGCCATTAGCCTGGGGAGGATTAGATGCCTGTTTAGTCCCCCCACCCCACCCGTTCACAGGGTGCTGCTGGGGAATCGACTGTAGTCAGGGCACCAGTCTATTACAGAACCTAAGGTTGCTCTGGTTTTACATTATTGCCATGATTGGTTCTATTTCAGGTGCATGATTCGTGCAGTTTCGTTATGCGACCAATGCTGTGACCCAGGTTCGAGACGAGTCCATGTCACACACCAAACGTGACACAAAAAAACGACGTGAAATTGTAAAGTATTCAGACCCAGTGTTTCGTAAAAAGACATAATCCTGTTTTTCACTCAAAAAAAGAGTCAGACTGAAAATACAGGAGCCACTTCATGAGGTGCAGAAGCACCGCTGATTTGTCTGGGAGGTTTTGTCACCAGCTAAAGTTCATATAATCGTACAGAGGGCGTTTGGTGTGTAACATCAGGTCTGTACATTCGTAATCCTACAAACTCTTCTTCTGGACAAAAATGGAAGGGTTTGATTTGAGAACTGGTGTTTTTTGGTTTTATAAGGCAAACACTTTTAATAAACACTTTTATTTTAATAAGCTGTGGTAATAATAGGGTAGGGCAGCACAGTGGCTCAGTGGGCGGCACCGCAACCCCACAGCAAGAAGGTCCCGGGGTCCTTTCTGTGTGGAGTCTGCATGCCCTTCCCCTGTCTACATGGGTTTACTCTGTGTACTCTGGTTTCCTCCCAGAGTCCAAAGACATGCGTGTTAGGTTAACTGGTGTGTCTAAAGTGCCCCTTAGTGTGTGACTGTGTGAATGACTGTCTGGAGTTGTTCCTGCCCTTGCGCCCAGAGTCGCTGGGTGGGCACCGGCCGGTAATGGATGGATGGAATAATAGGGCCTTGTTTTGGGCTACATTGAAGTCTGAATTCTCAATTTATCCGATTTTGAGTTTTGCAGTGAGAACGTTTATCCAAAGCAAAATCAAGACCAGAACATTTACAAACAAAATCCCAACTTTTCACTTTTCAATCTGCTTCTTTTAGCACAAACGATGTTGAATGCCATGTCGCGGAACTCACGCTCAAGCTTTCATCCAACACAGAGACGCCATATGAAAGCAAACACAAGCCAATTATCGTTAATGACTCACCATTATCTATGCCTCATGTGGGTGTTGTGCACAAACTCACATTGCATTTACAAATTTGGACTCAGCAAATGTGACAATTAAGTGTTACTATGCTGCTTTGAGTGGATACTCGGCTCACCTCCCACTTTCTCCAGACCCAAACAATTGATCATGCAGACAGATCTGCTCCCGAATTAGTCAGAGCAGACAGACGTCTGATTCCCAGCTGACTAATGAACCTGATCGCTCAAGAAAAACAACGGCGAGTTTTCATACGTGTGAGTTCGCAAGCTTTTTATTAAAAACTTGTACCGTCGACTTAGTTTTGCCAAGCAGATCTTATTATTCTGCAACCACGTAGCCATGTTGCCCCCCCCCCCCCAAAAGACAATCATTCTAAAATATTCCACGCGGGCAAAACAAGACGTTGCGCCCTCAGTATAGAGTCTGTTAAGTTTTGTCACTAGACATGGCCAAGAATCACAGACTTTCACACAAAGAGCAGCAACAGTCCGCTGGAAACCAAAAAACCCCTGATTAAATGCTGTGTATATTTAACACAAACAGAATCAAACTTAAATACACTGATCACAAAAAAGAGGGGATATTTTAAAATGAATATGAAGAGGATCCACAAGATCTGCTGGATAATCTGATCCTGTCCATGCCCCGTGTCTGTCAGGGTGTTTTTGACTCGCTGGGGTGACCATACACCCTACTGAACAGACAATGCGGGGGCACTCTGGCCCAGTTGGACAGGCTTCTACCCCATAAATATATCATTTACTGATTAGTCACAATACTAAAAGAGTTTGCATCTCATTTGTGTAATCAAATAACTTTCTTTGACTTTCTTCTCGTTTGCTTTCTCCTGATCTTGTTCTTTTTTTTTAATCGCTTCGTATCTCCGTGTACAACACACTTTAGCAAAGTACAAGGCAATGTTTAGCCAAATGCTTACAAAAAATGTTTTTCATACGTTTATTATTGTGCTCTACCTAAAACTGCCCTGTGTATTTATTGTATTGTGTTACACTGTGTAATTTAATTTATTCTGTTGTGTTGCACTGTCCTGTGTATTTACTCTATTGTGTTACACTGCCCTGTGTATTTAATCTATTGTGTTACACTGTCCTGTGTATTTAATCTATTGTGTTGCACTGTCCTGTGTATTTAATCTATTGTGTTACTCTGTCCTGTGTATTTACTCTATTGTGTTGCACTGTCCTGTGTATTTGTTTTATTGTATGTATTGTACCGCACTGTGTATTTATTGTATTTTTTTCTGTTGCTCTGTCCTTTATCCTACATTAAGATAAACCAGTTTACTGAAGATGAATGAATTATTGAATGAATGAATGAATGAATAAATGAACTTATCATGACTATAAAGCAATCACATGTCCATCCTTCGGACCAGCAGGGCCTCAGCGAGGAGGCAACCACAACAAAAACAAGTCAAAGCAATCTCATCAATGGAGGAAAGCAACACGCATCACACTGGGCGCTTGGTCACATGACGATGGCCTTGAGAACACAGTGTGCTAAGCAGCCAGTCCCGCCCATCCAACCAGAAGGCCAGGACGTGCGTTGTGTGTGAGCTGGTCATTATACAAAGCACGGCGCATATTCAAAGTGGGATCAGCAAAAGATCAGGAGTCAGCAGCAAAGCTCGACAGCCGTCGAACTCCACAGAGTCCTGCCTTCTTCTCAGATCCAGATCTTTGCGCTAGGCGTTCCTATGGAAACTCAGAAACCGTTCCCCTTCTCTTGGGCGTTTTCCTCCTTTATTGGCTGCTCTGGAGTCAGGCGCTCACGCTCAGAATAGACCGATCCATCTTCCCCTCTGGATTCACACACACACAAACAAATACACAATCCTGGACGCCAACAGCAACACAACACAGCTCAGCAGTGCAGTACAGCACTAGAACAACACACAAACACAAGACAGTACTATAGATAAACGCTCCCTACAACTCTAGTATTTAGAAACCCTCATGAATGAACACAAAAAATAGATCCTTTACAGACTTTACACAGCCATGAAAAATGCTTTACGTAAATCACTGCTCTGAACAATAATACACTTTCCAATAAACACACACTAAACTGCTTTATTCCACTTACTCCAAGTCGACACCAATATTTACACATTTTTAAAAATACTGACTGACGAATACATATAGTTTCCTTTACGACACCTGCACCTTCCTTCACACTATGGCCTTTGGCACGCCCAAATGTAATCGCTCCATCCTGCCGATCGTTACCTTTGTGCTTTGCGGCACGATTTTCAAACGAAATGACTCACTATTATGTTTTGACTTGAGAAATGACGTATGACTTATGTTACTTTTGAATGCCATTTAGAAGTAAAAAACAATAAAGTCTCATCTATTTTATTATTACATTATTATAATAACATGATATTGCTTTGTGTTTTGTATTGATGGTGGAAAACTTTAGCTCACATTACCCACCCCTACCTGATATGAGTGTTTGTGTTTTGCACTGATTTGCCTAGTTATGTTAAGCTGTGTTTTGTCTGCTCTGAGGTTCTCTGAGTTTGGGAGGGTGCACAGCTTTAGATACAGCTTAGATCCAAAAGGGACAGGACAGGACATTGTTGCCAAGGTTGAGCGACTCCAAAGCTGCCAATTTATAGAAAATACAAGCAACTCAGAGATCCCCAGTGACCTTCTCAAAAGGCTGGATCAAGAGAGCTGCTGCATAAAGTACTGCAAAAATCGAGACGCCCAACTTTATCAATAAAAGATCTCTGGGACTAGCACAAATATTGACATGCTATTGAGCCACTGCAGTTGTGCTGAATTCACAGTCAGTAATGTTGAACTTTTATCAGACATCATTATCGTGAGCAACATACAACTGACCAGAGGAGTTAAAGATCTTAAACTTTGACCCGAAATGTCCTAAAGCGAAGCAAAGGGTCAGAATTTGATCTGACATCCTTAACCACGGACTGGCGGCTGCACGCCAAAGGGAATCAGATGCTTCTATTGAAATGAGAACAGCTATGGAAAACGTCGACAGCTCTCAGCATTTTGGACACTTAAGGAGGCCTGTCAGCACCGGCTTCTAATCTGGAATCGGGACTGAACCTTCTCGGTATGACAGGTATAATTGTCAGATGAATGAAAGACCACCGGAAGGTTTTTCCCATCCACTGTCCAATAAACCTGCTGCGGTTTTGAACAGGATAACCCTGTGATTACTACCTCGCGCTGGAGCATGCCCCACTAACATACAGGCTCATAAACAAAGTGTGAAACCGTCACTGTGAGCTGACCCCATCGATCAGGCTCAGCCAGAGCTTCCAACCATCCCGGCTCCATAGTAACAGACCCTCTGAGGACCGAACATCTGTAAGGGAGTACCTCGTTCTTTCCTGACTCTCATACACACGCTGGAGTTTAATACTGCCTAATCCGATTGTTTCCTTATTTCTGTCCCGGGAGCTTATGATCCACAGCACTGGAAGAGAGATCACCACGGGACAGGTTGCCGGGAACATAAGGTGCCACAATATGCTCATGTATGCAGAAAAAAATCATTACAGTCACACGCAACACATAGGCCAGCGAAGATAGAATAGTATAGGTAAGCATTTAGTCCATATAGATCTATATCAAGCTATAACAGCCGCATATCAGCTTTGCTTCGGATTTAACAAAGCATCCTCTCCCAATAAAAATAACTCATTATACCCTTATACAGAGTGATCTTTAACTGACACACTCTTACAAACCAAGCATATGTAGGTCCTTGCTCAAGGTCCCAACAGCAGCAGCGTGGCAGAGGTGGGATTTGAACCTTGGATCTTCACAAAGACAGGTTTTATGAATGTTTTACTCTTATATTTTACTACAGTCACTTCCAACCCAGCAATTTGATTAAGAGATGTCCTAGGAGTGCAGAAATTGCACGAAAATGGCACTCTGACCAAAGCTCTTCAAGTATTGCTCCTCCGCATGGGCCTGCAACCTAGGCGTGACGCCAGCCGTAACAAAGCAGCAACGTTATAATAAAGTAATAATGGGCTAATCAATCGTCTAGCCCTAATCACAAGCCCTCAATACATTTTAGGTAAAAACAGGACTGATCGTTACAAACAGCAACCAAAATGAACAATAAACTCAGTACTCAGTACTTTTGCCAAACAAAACCTCTGTTCACAGGATCAGTGAATCAGAATCAGTGCAGCTGGCTCACAAATTATTGAGACGTAATAACGCATCTTCCCAGATTCACTTCAAAATAGAAAGGATCCAAGCTGTACCTTTGGAGTGGAAGTCCGTGCTTTTGGGACTGGCAGGAGGCTTCTTTACGGCAGCAGAGCGGTATACGATGTGAGGGCGGCCTCCGCCTCCATCTTCCTGCTCTATCACATGGTGTCCCGTCTCCACCGGCTCGATGAAGAACTCCTCCTGCTCGGTCCGAATCATCCCCGCCTGCACAGAGTACATTTGTAAGATCAGATTTCGATGTATGGCGAAAGTTTGGGCACCTCTGGTAAAGTTCTATTCATTCATTCGCTTAATTCAAATTTCAATTCAATTCAAATTGATTTCTATAGCTGTTTTAACAATGGTGCACTTTCTCAAAGCAGCTTTACAATATTATATATATAC
>JAUZST010012530.1:0-11404 GCA_034779995.1 Parotocinclus haroldoi
AATATCATGGTTACACCACCAGAGGGCTCGCATTAAATGACTTAAAGGCAGACAGCGGCGGATTCGACTCTCTTGACCCCCTCGTATTTGTTTGCTATATTTTACATTCGTTAGTAATTCTGTTAAATAACTGTTATGTTAAGGGAAACGTGATTAAAATGTCCGAGTCTGAGTCAGATTTCACTGAGCGGACCGCGCAGACGAATCCGGTACGAGCTTAAGTGCTAGGAGGCTAACGCGACCCAACTAGCTCTACCTGCGCTAGGCTGCGGTTGCTACCGGTTACCGTGAAAACGTTGACTATGACGTCATTAACGTAATAACCCTTCTGTCCAGGGCGCTTCGGGGGTGCCTTTAGGAGTGCAGTACAGTCCCACAGAGGAGGAGAGGAGAGTGCTGAAAGAGTGCGATCGTGAGAGTTTCTGGTACAGATGTGAGTCACTCTAAGCACTTAACAAATAACATTTTTTTTTTTTTTTAAAGGACCAAAATTATTTGGACACCCTTTATAATTAGGTCTCTGGGTTTTCTGGCCCTTTTTTCGGAGCCTCGAGTAAGAACCATGTGTGTCCTCTGAGGAATGAAAAGACCGAAACAAATCTTCAAGAGATGCTCAGGTGTCCAAATACTTTTGGGTTATGTTTAGGTTCAAGTTTTTTTGGTCGGCCTCAGGTTTTAAGCCTCTGCTCTCTGTCCCTCAGCCGTCCCCATATCGCTCGGCGGTATGGTTCTCACGCAGTTCCTCGTCTCCAGGGGTATTGGACTCGCCTCGTTACGTTCTCGCCAACGTTATAAAGGTTCCCGTTTATCACCGTGGTAACCAGCTTTTGCGTTTGTCCTTACAGGGACGCTGAGCGCATCGCAGAGGTTCGGGTCGCTCCCGAAAGTGCTGTGTAAGTCTGAGCAGAGATATTTCACACAGAATAGTTCTCACAGACTGACTCCGTGTGTGTGTGTGTGTGTGTGTGTGTGTAGTTGCGGGGGTGTGTGGCTACTTTGCAGGTAAGCTGTCCTACATGAGGACGTGTCAGGAGAAGTTCTACAGGCTGGAGAATTCGCCGATCGGAGAGGCGCTGCGACAGAGGAGGCATGAGCACGCACACGCACACACACACACACACACACACACACACACAGACGCACACGCAAAATCATATAGACTGACGGCTATACTATATATATTTATATATGTATGTGTTTGGACACCTTTGGCCACCCATAATGTCTGTACCAACTGTTAAGTACAGCTGAGGTTCATTTAAATGGTTCGTTAACACATGGCACCCCCCCCCCCGAGTAAACGACCCACGTATCCCGTTCCAGGCCTGCTGGGGTTCAGTCGGAGGGTCAGACGGAGTCTCCGAACTTCTCCAAAGACGTGCAGGGTAAACCGCCAGGACACATTTTAATCCCCGTAGCATATCTGTGACGTAAGCGCGAACCCGAACCGTGTGCCGTCCCGTAACAGGGGACGACGCGGAGCTGCAGGGGAGGCCGACGGCGTCCGAGGAGCCGCGTGGCGGGAACGCGGGAAGCTACGACAGGACGAACCAGGATCCGCCCGCCAAGTATGGTGAGAACCGGGATTGTGGCAACCCGCCGCCCGGCTTAACGGTACCATACACGGTATTGTGAGATCGTAGGCGATCCACAATCGCCGTTTTTTGCCCGGCGAGAGTTTAAGAGGGGCGCCAGCGGGCGGAGCTTATGACATAAACCCTGTCAGTAATCAAGCGCCTGTTCCCTTGCAGTTAAGAAGAATAAATACGGTGACGCGTGGGAGGACTGACATGGTTAAACGTGGCGCCGTCGGTCAAGGAGCTGCCCTGTCCTGAGCGTGTATCAGTCGGTCAGGCCCTGAGCCTGTTGGTTCCTCGTTATTCCAGAGTAAAGTTCCTGGTTTTGCTCAAGCTGGTAATATACACATAAAACCTTTGCTTTGGAAATGTATTACAAATGAGAAAATATCATTAAAGGAAGTACAATAGGTGATAAATAGCAAACGGAGAACAAAACATTGGTGTTTTGATTGTTTTAGAAGTAATAAATGCAGTTCGGTTCATTGTTGTTTTGTAATTAACTCATTGCACGCCACGTTTGAGTCGTTTGAAATCGAAAGATTCGGTACTCGACTAGACACAAGCCGTATCGCCGCTCTGAAACGATGCATAATACGGTATTAATGTATGATTTACAGATTTCGAAAACTTATCACTTTGACAGGATGGGTCTAATAATTAATCATGCATTTTTTCATACTCAACACAAACAGTGAAGTTATAAATAGTGAATATGTTCGGAATCGTTACGGTAAATAACACGGAGTTAGAAGAAGAATGAATCAGTTGCGTTCTCTTAATGAGTCGATTCACACAAAAATACTTTCGCTACAGTCTGTTTGTGTAGTATACGGAAAGTGTGATTTCAATTTAAACACAGTTAATTGTCAGGGATGATTAAAGTCGTTTGATTTGAAAGGAATCAATTAGTCACAGATTCAATTTACCGTAGTCTAGCGAACTGCAAAGAGAGTCGACTCACAAGAGAGAATAAATTGCATTCTCTCTACTCTCGCGAGATTCCGAGGCGACGAGTGGCGTTTACGACGGGGACGTTCAAATCTCGCGGTATCTGCATTCGGTCTGGAAGCGAATCCGAGCAAGGAGGCGGATGTTGATGTTTTGCTCGTGAGTTTCTGTTGTTTCGGCTCTATGTCGCCTTTAAAACGGATTTACTCTCGTTCCGGAGCTCAGAAGTGACACAGAGTAAGGTTCGCCTCCCCCCGGCGTTCGTGTCGGGGTGCCGGAGGCTGGCTCGCGCCATGATGGAGGACTTTGATGAAATTTACGAGGAGGAGGAAGAAGAGGAGGATGAAGGCCGCGCGGCGGAGGAACAGCTACTGAAATTTGGGCCCGAGCCCGTGCTCGTTCGCGGCGCGGGTCGAGCCACAGTGTAAGTACAGCGGTTAAGCCGTTGCGCCTTCACGGGCTAACCGGCTATCCGTTGTTAGCTCCTGTGGCAGGGTTATTCGATTCGCACCCGGTTTCTGTCAAGCCCCGCCCCCTCATTGGCGCTGTTGGTTTGTGCGAGTGTGACGAGCAGCCAGTCGTCCGGAAAACGGGTTGGAAAACAATCTGGGTTTAATTGAAGAGGGTTTTTTTTAGTTATTTAATTGAAAAGGTAATTTAAGTGGAATATAATAAGAACATAATTAAAAAAAAGAGATATACATATGAAATTTGGAGACCTTATTTTTGATTCGTCGTGGAAGGTGGTTTGACAGAGATTGAGTAAATAAAGGAAATAAGTGACGTGTTCAAGACAAGTAATTAAGTGAAATGAAAGGGAACGAAATGCAACGTGTCCTGTTACGTGGCCTTAGATGAATTAGGAGCTTAATTGCTCCCAGGCCATGGTCACAGAACTGGCACCGTTGGACCCCTGAGCAAGACTGAACACTGGAGCAGGGGTGATGACTTAAAAATAAAATAAACCAAAACTAGACTTAGAACAAATTTTAAACTTTTCATCGGCAGCTGTGTTGCCAAACAAACAGAAAGCGTGTAGTGATGGTGGTAGCCTAGCGGTTAAAGTTCTAGACTCTGGACCAGAAGGTCCAGGGTTCAATTCCCACCTCTGCCAAGACCCTTAACCTAGAACTGCTTGGATTGTAAGATCGTATCAGTTGTGAGTCGCTCTGGAAAACGGTGTCTGCTAAATGCCATACATGTAGTGTATTGGCTCTCCATGTTAAAGCAGATGGTAAAGGCTCCGAAATGTAAAAACAAAGGTTTCGGCAGTCCTACTAGCCAAAACGGTGAGTAGATGAACACGTCTTATTGCAAACGTGTCTTAAAAACCGACTCCATGTAACACTAAATGTTGCCAGATTCCTTGGGATAAGGAAATCCCCCATGAGATGGGGCGTCTCCGTAGTTTTGGCCGGATCCTCCGTATGAACTTGCGTTCTTTATGGTTTTAGGTTTGGACTCAGCAATAAATTTGAGACGGAGTTTCCCTCTGCGCTTACGGGGAAGGTGAGTGGACGTCCTGTTCGGTTCAGAGCTTAGCGTGTCGCGAGGGGGCGCCGCCTTGCCGCAGTTTTGTCGTTTCCCGTCCGCAGGTCGCACCGGAGGAGTTCAAAGCCAGTATCAACCGGGTGAACGGCTGTCTGAGGAAGACACTGCCGGTAAACGTGCGCTGGCTCCTGTGCGGATGTTTGTGCTGCTGTTGCACTCTGGGTTTCAGCCTGTGGCCCGTCATTTGCCTCAGCAAGCGCGTGAGTGTCCCTGCTGCCTCGTGTCGGATCGAATGCTGAAATGGGAACGTTGGCGACGTCTTAGTTAGCACCGTGCTGGGACACGGCCCATTTCAGGAACGCTACCCACTTAGGGTGCCTACCTAGGGAGCTCGGTTATAGTCGTCTACGCTTTAACGTTTTTGTTCCCGCCTCTTCCATCTCAGACGCGGAGATCCATAGAGAAGTTACTGGAGTGGGAGAACAATCGGCTTTATCACAAGGTTAGCGTTATGTGTGTGTGTGTGTGTGTGTGTGTGTGTGCGCTGACTGACTGGTCTCACTGGTCCTTGCTAACTGGTGCTTTGTTTCAGCTGTGTTTGCACTGGAGGCTGAGCAAACGGAAGTGTGAAACCAACAACATGATGGAATACGTAAGTAGCCCGTCAAATCCAGCGCAAGAGGACGCCGCAGAATGTTTGTGGATGCAGTTCAGGCTCTCTACTGCACCCAAAACGAGCTGGCGTTTCAATCTCCTCTCTCTCTCTCTTCGCACGCAGGTGATCCTGATAGAGTTTCTACCCAAGATTCCCATCTTCAGGCCGGATTAGCGGTGGCTAGCCCCGCCCTCTGCCCAAGGTGCCTTTATCCGGTACTGTTTCACCCTCCTTCCCTAAAAGCGCCCCCTGTTACACACGCTAAGCACCTACACCTTCGCGGACCTTCACAAACTTGCACCCCCTGCCGGAGAGACGATCGGCACCGCGCTCAGAGCTGACCAATCAGATCCCTCACTCAGCACAAGGCTCTGGTCTTCGGGCAGTGATCGTCGTAGCAACGGCCGTGGAGGGGGTAAAAACGACCCGAACCGTCATAGCTCATAACGCCGCGATTAGGGCGGAGCTTATGGTACATCGTATAGTAGGAAGCCAGCATGGGAGCATGTTTCAAAATCCACGATTTAAAAAGAAAAAAAAAAAGGAAAAAAAAAGGTCTCACGTTAGGGCACCTGTTACTGAAACCAACTAGTGGTAGTAAAATACGTAAGGAATTAATTAGCTAATTGATGAAATGAATGTTTGTTAAATAGCGATAAAGGTCACGACCCCGGATAGTGTTACGGTTCAGTTGTTTGGGCTGAAGCTGTAGCAAGTCTGTAATTGTTTGGCCAGTTGGAGGCCCCGCCCCCGCTGCCGACATCGTTCGTACCGTTTTTCTGGCTGAGACAATCGCGCGCACCGATGCGGCGTACAGAACGTCCTCTGACCCGTCAGTTTAGCGCCGACGCACCGTTCTAAGTCTATACCGGTATAAGTTTTTTTTTTTTTTTAATATTTACGTTCTCTTTGAAGGATCTTTCCTTAGTCGAAAACGAATCGCCTTGTTGAGCCAGAGTCGTTTCAAACGATTCAAGCTGCCGATTCGTTACATCAGTAGGGAGCTCATCCGGGTCGTAACCGAACGATTCATTGATTCACGCGTCGACTCGCTAAACAAAGAGTAGTCACGAGTTCGGTCGGTTCAATGAATGAACGATTCAAACTGATGCGCGAGATTCACGGCGGGTGAGCAAACACTTCGCTAATTCAAATCTTGAGTCACGATTCAGTGAATCGGTGACTTAGAGATTCTAATGTTTGCTCCTTAATGTGGAATTGGCTTTTTTTTCCCCTGCGACTCAGACCGATTGTACGTTTCCACTAACGAACGGGGCAAATGAGAGAGGAGCAAATGTGACGGTTCACTGCTTCGTTGACTCGGGTGCAAGCCAACTATTCCCCGGTTGGCGTGATGACCTGCTGAACAAAAGAAGATTCGTTTGTTGTCGACCCGGGAGCCGAGGAGCAAATCTCACGTCTGGCTCATCATTCCGACTTGACTCGCTAAAATGAATCTGGCGTGGAAGCAAGTGACTCGCCGATTCAAACGTCGAGGCGAGCCGTGATTCGCCTAACCCTAGTAGAGCAGCAGTCCGACTTGTAGCCAAAGAGTCATTATTTTGTAAACGATTCTGATTCCAATCTCACCGATTCATGCAGCGAGATGACGTCTGGGTAAAAAAAAAAGGTTTTATTTAGATATATCCTAGCCTGGTTTACCTTCTTGAGGGCGCGTGTTTCATGAAAGCAGAGAAACGTTGTGCTCCATGTTAAGACGATTAAAATATTAGCCAAATGTCTATCCCCCCCACCCCCACAAGCTTCTCAACTCATATAGTCAAATAAACATTTCCTTATCAATTGATCAGCATATCCGAGGTAAACATTGATATTTTCATCCTTTCTGGCTCTTTTCTGCGTTTCTAAAGCACAAACGTGTGTCGTAAACGAACGCTTTGGGTTTCTACGAGCTACTGAGCTACCTGATGTCAAAACTAAAAGATGCTGGATTTATTAGTAGCCAACTCGGAGACCAGGCGCGCCGCCGTGCGCGCGATGTTCATGTCCTTTTTTTTCCCCCCCTTAGAATATTTAAATACTGTGTATGTACCTAAATAAACGGCAACTAGACTCGATTCATTTGAGTCGGTTCAGTTAAATGATGCATTGGGACTCGTATTTTGTTCACCATCCAGCGTGTTGCCTTGTTTGTACGTTTTCACTCCGGTTCAGCAGATATTATTACGCCACGGCGCCCAGAACCGGTGAACCGGCGAAGGCTTGTGAGGTCGCAGAACTGAACGATAAAGTTTGAACGATTTTGCCGATCTGCCGCCGGTCCGCCGCGCTGATGCTTCCCATGAATCGTGAAAGGAAGAAAATACAGGAGACTCGCTCCAGAAATGACCAAATGCACCTTTAATCCAACAAATCAACGTCTACATGGTACCGAGAAGAAACGACGAGCAACACAACTACAACACAAACTGTAGAGATCAGATTACGGTTACATGAGAATGACCAGAGCTCAGGGAGGAGCAGAAGTTACTCCATGGCCTCCTGGTTCTCCTGGTCGGCAGCTCGTTCCTCACTCGGCTCCTTTCCTTCTTTACTCCGCTTGGACTTCTTATGCTTGTGTCTGCGATGGCCGTCGCCTTCCTCACTGTCATGCCTCCTTCTGCTACTGCTGAGAGAGAGAGAGGGAGAGACGAGACGAGACTCTTATCTCCATTACGCACCATTTCTCTTAAGGGGGTGCGGCTTCGGTCAGTTTCAGCGCAAGCGGGTGTGGCCATCTTGGGGATTACCTGCGCGAGGACTTGTGCCTCCCCTCGTCTTTCTCTCGGTGCCTTCTCTCGCGATGTCTCTCCTCCTTCTCTCGGCTGGACCGCTCCTGATGCCGTTCGTACCCACGCTCTCTGTAGTCACGGTATCGGTAGCGCTCCTCGTCGCTGCAGGTGAGAAGGGGGGGGGGGGGTGTGTGTGTTAGGGGGGTTACTGAGCTTGCGCCGTCTTCGCAATTAAACGGTACGGTTCACATAGCAGGCCTCGGACAGATGAGATTCCAGAAAGTATTCAGACCCCTTTAAATGCATCACTCTTGGTTTCACTGCAGCCATTTGCTAAAATCTAAAACGTTTGTTCGATTTCTCATGATCGTACGCTCAGCATCCCAACGTGACAGAAAAGAAAACAGGCATGTAGACATTTTTGTACATTTGTTTTTTTAAACGTCACATGGTCAGAAGCATTTAGACGCTTTGCTCACTATTTAGTAGCTAAATGCTAGTGCATCCATGAGTCTTCTTGGGAATGACGCAACAGGTTTTTCACACCTGGATTTGGGGATCCTCTGCCATTCTTCCTTGCAGATCCTCTCCGGTCCTGTTGAACGTTGGTCGACGGCCATATTCAGGTCTCTCCAGAGATGCTCAATTGGCTTTAGGTCGGGGCTCTGGCTGGGCCAGTCGAAAACGGTCAGACAGTTGTTCTGGAGCCACTCCTTTGTTATTGTAGCCGTGTGCTTAAGGTCATTGTCTTGCTGGAAGGTGAGCATTCGGCCCAGTCTGAGGTCCCGAGCAGTCTGGAAGAGGTTTTCGTCCAGGATGCATGTCTGTACTTGGCGGCATCCATCTTTCCTTCAGTTGCAACCAGTCGTCCTGTCCCTGCGGCCAGAAAACACCCCCGTAGCACGACGCTGCCACCACCGTGTTTCACTGTTGGGATTGCATAGGGCAGGTGACGAGCGGTGCCGGGTTTTCTCCACACGGTGCTTAGAATGCACGCCAAAAATTCCAATCTTAGTCAGACCAGAGAATCTTATTTCTCAATCTTTCATGTGTTTTTTTTTGGCAAACTCCATAAAGCCATAAAGCCCCACCTAGTGGAGGGCTGCAGTGATAGTCGACTTTGTGGAACTTTCTCCCATCTCGCTACTGCATCTCTGGAGCTCAGCCACAGTGATCTTTGGGTTCTTCTTGACCTCTCTCACCAAGGCTCTTCTCCCATGATTGCCCAGTTTGGCTGGACAGCCAGGTCTAGGAAGGGTTCTGGTCGTCCCAAACTGGTTCCATTTAGGGACCATGGAGGCCACCGTGCTCTTAGGAACCTTGAGTGCTGAGATCTGTATCTTGCCACAATTCTGTCTCTGAGCTCCTTGGGCAGTTGCGTCGACCTCATGATTCTCATTTGCACTGACATGCACTGTGGGCTGTGAGGTCTTGTACAGACAGGTGTGTGAGTTTCCTAACCAAGTCCAGTCAGTTCAGTTAAACCCAGCTGGACTCCAGTGAAGGAACAGAACCATCTCAAGAAGGATAAGAAGAAATGAACAGCTTGTGAGTTCAATATGAATCTGGTCTGAATACTTATGACCATGTGATATTTCAGTTTTTCTTTTTTTTTAACCCTGTCAAGATGGGATGTTGAGTGCACATTATTGAGAAATCAAAGAGTGAAACATTTAAAGGGCTCCGAATACTTTCCGTACCCACTGTATTAAGGCATTTCCGGTTGGCGTGTCGTTCCTGTAATCTCTCACCTGTTGTAGGCCATGGACGAGGGACTATGCTCTCGCTCTCTCTCTCGCTCGCGCTCCCTGTCCCTCTCTCTCTCCCTGTCCCGGTCCCGGTCCCTTGCCCTCTCCCTCTCGCGCTCCTTCTCGCGCTCCTTCTCTCGGCGGGCGTAATAATCCCACTGCTTGGAGTTCTCCATCATGCTGCCCCAGTTGTTGACGGGTCCCTGCATGGGCGGTGGGTAACCCCCTACAAGCAAATACCCAAAGTCAGCCGTCTTAAGTCGGCGCCTGGTCGACATCTCAATACAAGAGGTCCTACAAATTATGAACACCCTGACCTGGTGGGAAGGAGTATGGCGCGACGGGGCGGCAGTCGTATCCTCCAGAATGGCCGGTGCTGCAAAAAATTCACGACGTCACGGTTACGGTTACGATTACGATCTAGAAATCAAACGCAATCCGGGGGAGATCTGAAATGTCATTGGAGAGGGGCTTACTTATCCATGGTTGGCATGAGAGAAGGAGGCGGGCCTCCAGGAGGAGGGAAACCTATAGCATGAGTATCGAATAAAAGTATATTAGTCACGGTTGGTAATAAGACACCAAAGAGTTTAGTACAGACAGTACGTAAGAGGACTTACCGGGAGGAGGGACGGTGATCGGAAGCCCTGTGAGAGACACAAGAATGAAAATGGAGCTTTAATATGACCAAGTGTTTGAGTATTTAAGGTAGGCCTGCTACACAAGTAATTACGGTACAGCAACGAAAAGACAAAACTGAAAGAAAAACTCACTTGGCGGAGGGATGAGGGGCGGGGCCTGGCTAACAGGCGGCGGAGGAAGGAAAGGGGGAGGCGGCATGGTGGGTGGGAGCGGACCCGGTGGGAAGAAGGTGGGGAGTTTGGTGGGCGTGGCATCTGCTTCGGAGGAGGAGTGTTCAGAGATGACCTGAGATCAATCCAGATTGAGACGCGTTAAGTGTACGTTATGGAACCTTTGTGTGTGTATGCGTATCCGTGTGTGTGTGTGTGTGTGTGTGTGTGTGTGTGTGTGTGTGCGCGCGCGTACCTGGATGTTGTTTCCTTCCAGGTTGTGTCGGCGTCGCCCCTCCACTCTGCTGATGGTGGCCGTTTGTCCGCCTATGACATCAATGGTACCTGTAGACTTCCTACAACACACACCGTAAGTATGTAGACACCTGATCATCTCTAGAACGTGGAGCTCCAGCAGAGGCTGTGGAAACGCCAATGCCGAACTTTGCACAGGGCTACAGCTCTCAATTATTTACTCTTTTATTTATTCACTCATTTCTACGAGATCAAAGTCAAAGCCATGTGATTAGAAAAGAAGATCTCGGCACCCGGGTAGTCTGTGATCAAAAGAGAACCACGCCCGTGTCCACACCCACTTACGTATAATAGGGCGCGTCTTGGGATGCAGGCCCCGCCCACTGTTGAGGGGATATCCTATGAGGGCATGAGTAAGGGGAGACAGGCAGAAGAGTGTTACCGCCTCCTCTCATAACACGCACAAACACAAAATGAAGCGACAACCTCCACCTGACTGTGTCTGTGTGTATGTGTGTGTGTGTGTGTACGTGTGTGGGTGTGTGTTTACGTACCTGGCAGGGTTCAGGTTGCTCTTGTACAGGTTACTTGGGGAGGTGAAGTCAGGTTTGGAGGTGTGAGCAGGCAGCGCTGCCTCTTTATCATTACCCGTCCTGCCCTGCTGAACCTGAGGGGCAGTTACACGGGCTCGGTGAGGGGGTAATGTGTATAAGGGGTAGTTGGTGGGGTATCTGGGTTGTTATTAGGTGTAGTTCTTAAATGTGCAGTATATAAGGGGATACATGCGATAGTTCTTAATTAATATATGCTCTTTGGTACTGGGGTAGGTGGTGTATACGGGGGTAGATATTGCGATGTTGGGGTATTTATTAGTGTACAGCATATATAAGGTTGTTAAGTGTGTAGCGTAGAAAGGGTAAGTATTAGTTTAGAGTGTATAAAGGGGTCGTTCTTTTGTATAAGGCATAGTTATTCATGTATAAGAGGGTAGAAAGTACTGGGGTAGGGTTATAAGAGTATAGTGTGTAAGGTCGTAGTTAGTAGTGGACTGTGTGCAAAGGGGATAGTTATTAAAGTATTGGGGTAGATATCAGTAGGGGTATAAGGGTGTCGTTATCAGGGTATTTGGGGTAGTTATTAGTGTATTGTGTATAAAGGGGGTAGTTATTAGGGTTTGGGGGTAGTTATTAGTGTATTGTGTATA
>JAUZST010012531.1:0-11402 GCA_034779995.1 Parotocinclus haroldoi
ATACATGTAGGGACGAACTGATGCAGCCGGATTCCAGCTGGCTAGGATCTAAAGGGTTAAACTGAATCTAGCTTACAAAAATACATTTAGAAACTTTAGAAACTGAAGTTGTCGGCCATGTTGTCTGTGTTGTGTCGACAGAGCAAGAAAAACTCATGGTGCCCAAAGTAAGGAACTGTTCGCTCCCCTTGCATGCTGGAGGGCGGAAAAAAAATAAAATGAACAGAAGAAAACGATTGGCTCTCCATCGGAGGGCGGATTTTGGCGGTTTTCAAATTTCAACCATTGGTGCTGCGGCGGATCCGAGAAATACCTAAAAAAAAGTTTCCTTCAAATATGATCGTCTGCATATCTGCGAAACAAGCAATAAAAAAGTCTGGTCTAATGAGAAAGTGAACATTTTTTGCTAAATGTTTTATTTATAAATCTTACATTTTATTTTGCAAGGACTTACAGATTCTTTGCCATGAAACTTAAAATTTAGCTCTGTAGGCCTCTTAATCACCTTTAATATGTTTCTACACCTTGACTGGAGCCAGCCTGTGGTAAATTCAGCTGAAGATTATTTGGAAAGACACACATTCGTGTATATGTAATGTCTTACAGCTAACTGTGCATTTCAGAGCAAAAACCAAGCCATGAAGAGAAAAGAACTGCCTCTAGAGCTCAGAGACAGGTTTGCGAACCCTGTCCACATATACACCTGTTCAAATTCTCACAGCAGTGGACGATGTAATGGAGTTGGACAGACTATTTAGTGTGGCATTTACCTAGAACATCTAGGCCACCTAAGGAGGATGGGTTCCTTTTCGAGTCTTCGTCCTCCTAAGGTTTCTACCTTACTTTTAGTGAGTTTTTCCTTATCACTGTTGCCCTAGGCTTGCTCAAATTGGGATTTGACTTTTAAGATAATATAATGTTGTAAAGCTGCTTTGAGACAGTAGTCCATTGTAAAAAGGTTTGGTTGTAATCCATCTTGACCCTTCTTCAGCCCATGACTTAATCACTCACCTGATTCTACTTTCCTCCCAGGAGGATTTGATCATTTGTTTTTATTGAAGTGCTTGACTAGCCATTTGTTCTAAGTAAACTGTTCATGTAGACTAATATACTGCATTTCTTGAGGTCAAGCCACAATGCAGCAGTACATTTCCAGATCAAATTCTTAATAATAATGCATTCAGGAAGTCTTCAAAGCCATTTTAAATTTTGTTATCACTGTGCTATTGGAAATTTGATGCAGATTTTTTAGTCTGCCTTCACTAGATCTGTGCCTCCATACAGCCCAGTCTCTGAGCTCTAAAATCAGTTTCTTCCCTCTTGTGGCTTGGGTTGCGCTTCTATATGAATTAGTTAGAGACTTAGAGACTTTATATAGGCAGTTGTCCAAGTTTCCAAGTTCCAAGTTATCTCCAATCAACTGGTTTTACAACAGGTGGAGTCCAATCAAGAAACATCTGTTGCATGTCAAAGATGATTAAGGAAAAAGCAAAAGTTTCATGTCAAAAGGTCTGCATACTTATGTCCATGCGGAATTTAATTGTTCATTTCAATTCTGAATAAAGAAATTCTGTTTCCAAATTCTAATTATTAGGTATTGAGTGCTAGGGGAACTTGAATAACTTCAAGGCCCAAAGCCCTAGCCTCAACGCAAAACATAGTTTCACTTGCATATCTGACCTCAGATTCATACGGCACTGCTCCAACTCAGATTATGTTTATGCTAGTTACTAGATAATGAGCTGTCATTATTTCTGTACCTGTTCCATGTTTATTCACTGAGTGGCATTAGAAACAGCCTTTATGCTACACAAGCAATCATACCAACAGATACCCAATATAGGTCCAAGTGATAACAAGCATACTGATAGTCCCATATTTTCCATTTCCTCGAAAGAGTCTCAGTGCCAGTTAGAGAAGATCAGCCTACAGTGCTGGTTCCTCACAAGATTTTCTCCTCCATGATCCACCAGAATTAGATTTGCTGTAGGTGTACAATTGCTGTGCTGTACTATCATGGTCTGACCTGATCTTAGTGGTGATCCTTCACCTTCTCTTAGTTGCTTTGACTGGATCTTCCAGATCCTTATTTAGTACCATGCATTTTAGGGCAATTGCCTTTCCCTCTGCATTAAATCGTTGTAACCAGCAAGGCTTCTTCTTAAGGTTTTTTGCTTGTTGGTCTCAGGGTTTTTACCATCTATGCCACCATCAGCTCTTGGGCCCTCATTTTAGGGTCTAGACTCTTTTGTGAAGCTTTAATGTAATATTATCAGTTGGATTATGTGTAACATAACATCACAAAGCTGCATCAAAATTTTAAGCGCTCATGGATTGATCCTTGTGAAGTAGACTGAACCTTTTATACCTGACAAACGTGGTACAGGGTCTACCCGAGCATCGGTAAAAATACAACTAAAATAACAGTAAATAAACCCAGCTAAACTCATTTTTTAAATATGTTGATAAACTACAAATCCAGGGCTTAAATGTTAAAGACAAACCTCTTTAGCATTTACAAATGGCTTGTTAACTGTGTTCAGATTTACCCACCATAATACAAAATTTTTAAGGTCACAGCTAGCAATCATTCATTAGCACTCTATTACTATGCTTACTGTCCAATATATCCCAGATCTTTACACATGGCAACTTCTCCTACTTCTTCTACTGTTTGCTTGCTATCTAATGTATTATATTTCAGACCTTGTCATAACTAGCTGTAAGGCCACCTTAGTTCCCAGATTTTAAACGTATTGATAATCTTTAGCGTGAGTTAAAGGGCAGAGTCCGAGCAATTATATAGATTTTTTTTATTTACCATTATTGAATGGTGGTAATCAGTTTTTCTTTTTTCACTCATTTTTCATTCTTGTTGGTCATATTTATTTTATGTGAAAAAATAGCTTCATTTATCACCAACTCTATAATAATAAATTGATCTTGTTTCAGGAGCTAGTCTTGGGATTAGCAGTGATGGATTTTTTGATCTTCAATCGTGCCCTAGGTAAGTTGCATTTTCCTTATTTAAATTACATAACTGTTCATATGAATTTTATGCATTTTGGGAATGTTCTAAGTATAATTTTGCTGCAATGGCAAAGGACCTCACAGAGTTAGGGGTGTTAATGTAATTTACTTAACCTAAGCTGTTTTGTGAAAATGTTTTCTCTGTCTATCTTTTTCTCCATCTTTCCCAAGGCGTAGTGTCATTGTGGGGGCTGGTTATATTGCTGTAGAAATGGCCGGGATTCTCTCTAATCTTGGCTCTAAAACCTCCCTCATCATTCGGCAGAGTTCAGTAAGAAACATAATATCGTAATATCATAAGCGTATTAGATTGTACAGTAATAGTCAATCAAAAAACACAATTTAAGTGTTTTGCTCTTCTGCTGAAGGTGCTAAGGAATTTTGATTCATCAATAAGTGCAAATTGCACCAATGAACTGCAAAACAGTGGTACAGAGTTGTGGAAGAACACCCAAGTAAGAGTTTTGAACAGTTTAATAATATGTCGATTCTATATGCCTCAAATGACGCAAGCTTAGTTTATATTTCCTAGATCTGTAAACTGATTGAGTCAGTTTAATGTACATCAAATAAAATATAAATTATATTATTTGAAACGGTACTCATTAAAATATTGTTCATGTCACTGATGTGTAGGTGAAGTCAGTAAAGAAAGCAAAAAAGGGTCTGGATATCACACTGGTGACAAAAAACTATGAAGATAATGATACAGCAACGAAGATTAACGTCATCCAAGAGGTGGACTGTCTGCTATGGGCTATTGGACGAGAGCCCAACACAGATGGTCTTAATCTTGTTCAGATGGTAAGAATATAAGTAAAATATTTAAAATGTAAATATGTTTGTTTATTTTGTAGATTACACCCCAGGCTTGTATTAAACTAGCTTTGCTTTTTGTTTAAAAGACAAACAATTAATTAACTATTAATAAATAGTCTCCTAATTTTTATAGAACACAAAAGGCACTTCACATACCACAATTCTGGATCTTGTGTTGCAGCATATAAATTAGTAGATTCTGATTGTATGAAAAACAACACCCTAAAGGTACCAGATAGTTACTGAACAACAAATCTTTTTAAATGGATTATTAGATAACTTGGGAGACCAATGCCAGATCTCCACTCACCTCCAGCTGAACTTCCTTTATTATCACTTTATTCCATTTGCTGTAATTAAGCGGCTCATTAGTATACATTGTCATGAGCGGTGCAGGAGACGGAGGCAAACGACCGTGCAGGAAAACCAGGTTTATTGTAACATAATAATCAGAACTAAAAACAGAACTAAAATGTAACGAGACAACAGGCAGGCAGGATCAAAGCTGGAAATGACGATAGAAGATCCTACCTCACCTGTGTCGAACACAAAACAGTCCAAACAATAATGAGTAACAAGGAAAGCTTATAAGTAGTCCTCGCTGATCCGGGACAGGTGTGCACAATGAAGGCAGCCGTCAGGCGTGACATACATAAGGAACTTCCCAAATTTCTACCTTAAAGTTATTAATGATCCTCTCACTTTATAGTGATGACTTATGGTGATAAATTACAATTTATGTGAAAAAAACCATCTTCCTCTCTTAAATCCCATTAATAAGTGTGATTGTTGATTTGGTGGGGGTATGGGGATGAGGTGCCTCTTTGTGTAGCACAGCTATCATCATGGTTTCCAGAGAGAGTGTGCCCACTGCATCACCAGGTGGTTTCATTTGAACATTTCATGAATGCAGGTTCGATTCCTGCCTTACTTCATTGCAGATTTCATCAAAAACCTTCCTTGAATCTCAGCCTTTGTGTCTCTCCAGATAAAGGGGTGACACTCCCAAGGAAGGGATGTGCTACTACTGACCCAGTCCAAGATTCTTGGAAGTCTGGAGATTTAGAGGTGATACAAACAACAGACAGTGAGGAAAATAAAATCAATACTTTAACTTGTTTGGAAGAATTGGCAAGGAAACAGTGCACTAAAGTGAGGGAACACCTTGCACTCTGCACAGATGCCGAGCCACCACACCACACAATACTGATAACAAAATGGGCTCATGTGCTCTAGTCACCACAATGTAGTGCACTTTTCCTTCATGCTCCGCAAGGTGTCTTCAATACTGGCTAGAATTTAATTTGGTAGAGCAGTTGCTTCTGATGCTGACCACAGGTTTGTGAGGTAAGGTTTGTTGGTTTGTGCAGCATAGTGAGGACGAGTTTGCTGATTTCTGATTCTCTTCGGTTTCTATACTGCTTCTAATGAGATGAGAACTGCTAGATTTAGAGTTCAAATTTTGGCACACAGGTTAGCCTGTAGACTTAGATATCTAAAAGGGTGTGAGGATAAGGGCCAGGAAAGGGTGAAAGTGCCCTGCAACTGATATAGGGTCATATGTAAACGATTTGCCTGAATGCGAAGCTTGGAGAGCCATAAGATGATTTAAAGCTGTTCAAACACAGACAACAGTGGCAACAGCGCTCGGAACATGTGATTAGCAGACTGAAGAATTGCTTTCAAGAGAACAGTATGTAACAGTATGAAGAAGACTAAGGCAGTGTCGCCCATTTTGACCTTGACTATTGGCAAGAGGGAGCAGACGCAGCAGTGCAACAGAGTACAGTTTCTTGCTGCCACTGGACGACAGATATGCACTCCGACCTTACGAAATCAGCTCCATTGTGTTGGACTGCATGCCCTGCAACCAATGGTGTGCATTCCATTATCTGCTGAACACTGTAGAACCTGTTGATCATTGTCATTGTACTCGTGATGACTGTCCTTTTGAGTCACAGTTCAGTTTGCAGCCTAACAATCATCATGTCCTGATCTGGCATCAAAGAGGAACATGGGAGAACCCACATTTCACCAGTGTTGGTGGAATTATGGTTAGGGCTGGCATCAGCTCCACGTCATCAGAAATGGATCGCTGACTACTATCAGACATCGAGATAGCACCTGCTCAGTTGGACAACTTTAATTTCATGCCATGACCTCTCGTCAACAACATGCTTCAGGAGGCAGGAATCAAATGCTGACCTTCATGTTCTCCAGACTTGAGTCCTTTTGAACATGCTTGGGATGTACTGGGAAGATGTCTGGCAAACCAATGTCTCCCGCAACACTTCTTGAGCTGGAAGTTGCCCTGGAGCAAGAGTGGCATAGTAACCGCTGGACAATCTGAATTTGCCCATCTCTGTCTGTGTTTTGGCAGTCTTGGGTGACCATACTCACTGAACAGTTACTGTGTGGTACTTGCGTGCAGTTTGACATGCTTCTATTTACCCCCATGAATATCTCTCATGCTACTTAATCATTTCTTCAACTGCAAGAGTGATCACAATTGTCAATGCAAAGTTTAGTCACTGCCATAAAAATGCTGTATACACAGGTGTTCAAGGTTAAAAGACCTTCTTCTACAAAATGTAAGCTTTGGTAATAAATTTGTGTATATAGTTTTTTTAGTAAATTATAAAATAGGCTCCAAAACTCGCCCAAAATATTAGTGATGGATTATTTAATCATCAATATTGCAAAAATGTAATCTCCCGAAAGCTGACCATGAACTACATAACAGAAATGAATGTAGCGTGCATTAGTTTGTACCTATGATTTTAGTTTCTGCTTTACCATATTTCTTGAAATTATTGCTCCATTTTCTGAAACTCTATACACGGATCCATAACTTCTGAACCAATTTCCCAAACTTGCTATTTTCAGGTCAAAATGAACAGTTCCACGTACAGTTTGTTATGGTTTCTTGGGTATAATTTTTAAAATGGGGCTAATTTTTTCCAAACAATACACACATTTCACACAGCCATACAACAGAAGCAGAACAAAGCAGATCTTTAGCAAAGTGAAATATGTTGTTCAAAGCTATACAATAATATACTATAACTATAAAATAATACAATAATTTGTAGAAAACCAATTTAGTCATTTCTGATGATAGTCTGTGTTTATTCATATGAACTGTGAAAGTACGTACATAACCAAACACAACACACAAGAACAGTACTGCACATTCATATTTGTTATTGTTCTTACTGGCTTAATAATGAGGTAATAAAGGTAAAGATCCTAAATAACAATTTGATTTCAAACAGGTGACTTCAATAGGTGATTATAATCTTGATATAGTAGAAAACCAGTCCCCAAAGGTCAAACGTTGTTTAATTGAGGAGCAAAGGTGGCCAGAGGATCTCCATTTTACCAGCAAATGTCAGAGAAAAGTATTAAAATGTTTGAAAACACTTGGAAGGACTTTTCATATTTCAAATCCTGGCTTTTCTGGTTCGGCTTATTTTGCATTGTCTTGTTGAAAAATGCATGGACATTCCTGGACACAACATCTTAAATCCTCATATTACTCTAACATCACAACATACAATTTACATTTCTGCATTAATTCTGCCAATCACATCAGTGTAACTGACCTTTGCCAAGGGCCCTGACACAGCCCCATACCATGACAGACCCTGACGTTTGACCATGTGGTCAATGATAGTGGTCTGGATGGTCCTTTTCATCCTTACTCCAGAGCACACAACGTCCATTTCCAGACCACACGTTTCCACTATGCAGTGATTCATCCTTTTTTTGTATTTTTTCAACTCATGTGTTGTATTTAACACATTCAAACTTAAATTCTCTGGCCATCTGTGCTACTCAAAGACTGCTTCTGTACCAAATCATGAAATTATGATTACAATCACTTGTTGATGTCACTGGTTTTTACCTTAGTACTTGCACTAACTTGTTTGGAATGTGTTGGAGGCCTGAAATGTCAATGTGGTTGTTTATTAACAAATGAAATTAAGTTGACTAGAAAAGAACATGAAATATCTTGGGTTCATACAGTCTGTAACGAAATAATAGTTTCAGTAAATGTAAGAGACACTTTGTAGTTTCTTAATTTGCATTTTTCATGCCATCCCAACAGCCTCTGACCAAACCCTTAGCCTACCTCCTTCAGGTGGTCATCTCAGGGCCCTACGAAAAATAGAAATTCTGATTACTGTAACTGTAAGACAGTTTTTACAGATGCATTTCATTGAATTACAATAGTGCAATATTGTAGTGCAAGACACTGTTCCTGCCCCTATTGTCTCCGACTAACATGGACCTACGCAACTGGGCCACACTCGAGTCCTGAGGTGAAATCAGCAGCCCCGGTGGACCCCACACTTGACAGGAACCAGCAACCTCTTCAGCCAATAATAACTGCCAGTTAGCACCCCTAGCTCCTCCTATCAGGGTGTTTGCTGTTGGCAGGCGGGTGCTCACCAAAGTTGCCAATAAGCCTGCTCCTATTGCTATTATGCTTTCAGGTTACCATGTGGAATTACTGACCTTTGCTGTTATTTGAGCAATGCAGATTCCCGTCAGTTGGGATTCCCCTGGTTGAAGAAGAAAAATCCAACAAGGTGAGCTTTTCATCCAGCCCAGTGAATTCCTCCAGCATCCCAGTGGAGTACCACAATCCCAAGGAGGCACTCGGCAAAACAGAGCCCTGTCACAGCCCCCTGTTAATCTTGTAAATCTTGACTGTGTGATTAGGCTCCCAGGTGCCGTCTCTCCAGCAGCCACCTCTTCAGCCTGTTGCACCCTTAACAGGAAGCCATAAACGACTACCTCTGTGAGTCGTATGTCTGGTATTATCTACCCATCCTCCTCCCCAGTAGGAGTCAAATGATTTTTTTTTCAAGAAGAAGGACAATTCAGTGAGGCCATGCATGGACTAACCAAGGTTTAAATCAAATTATGAAGAAGAATAAATACCCTTTACCTCTACTACATTCAGCCTTTTAACTGTTACAGGGTATGACCATATTTACTAAATTGGATTTCCACAGTGCCTATCACCTTGCGCAAATTCGGGAGGGGGATGAGTGGAAGACAGCTTTTTGACTACCTTGTAATACCATTTGGACTTACTGACTCTCCCAGGCCTTGGCGATTTCAATAATAAGTTAGTATTCGTATACCTTAATGATATCTTAATTTTTTCTAGGTCAAGGAACTGTTTTACCTCTAGTTCTCATCCAGCCTGACCCAGAGCCTTGCAGTTCATCGTGGAAGTATCTAAGTCTGGAGTCCTCTGCCAAATACCTCACCATGTGCCTGTTTCTCACTCCATTTATCCCCCGCTGAAGCAAACTAAAATGTGGTTAACCACAAGTTGACCCAGGATAAATGGAGACACTGACAGAAAGGAACCCCACAACCATTTATTGTAAAAAACTTTGACTTACAGAGGCAGAGAGGCTAAGTGTTAGGGCCGCTTTTTTTCCTGTTCCTTTGGCGTTTTGGTTAGATTTTCCTTCACGCCGCACATGGCGCTTTTGTTTTGGTTTCTGCAGTGATCTATTGGTTTGTTTCTTTTATAAATTTATAAAACAAATATATAAAAAATATTAATTCTAACAATAAAATAAATAAAATATTATGATTTACAGTAAATAGTGTATTTATACTAATAGTATAAAATAAGTACATAATACAGTTTCAATTAATAATAAAATTTAAATGAAATAAAATATATTTAGGATATTATGTCCTGAGCGGTAAGTCCTTGGAGGCACATTGTCTCCTGATAACTAAATGATGGAGGAAGTTACTGCACTCTGGTGGGACTGGTTTCTGTTGATGAAAACCAGTAGAGTGATGCTGAGGTGGAGGAACAACTTAAGTGTGTGGTGCTGGAACTGGTAAGATCTTTCTCTCTGCTATGATAAATAAATGTGGTATCAGGAGCCAACAGGTTCTTTTCCCTTATCCTTGAACCCAGTAACACTGTTGGCAACTTTGGCAGATCAAGATCTTGCATCAAGTCAGTCAGTTTGAGTGAATGGCTGCCACATTCTGGCATATACTTCTGAGGGCAAGGAATTTCAGCAAATGGAATAACAGAATTCAACAAAATAGTTGTCTGAACTTTCCAAAGTACTGACCGTACAGAGACAATTTAACCTGAAAGTATGCACGATAAGCTATAAATGATAAGTTCAATATATTTGCCCTTAGTTTGGGTGTTGTAAAACAACAACAAATGTAACAGAATATATCACTATCATTCCAGCATCGTCCACAAACTTATTCGAGTGTTGGATAGCATAGGCAACAATAACAGATTTAATTTTGCTGCAACTTCTAAACCTCTGGAATGACTAAATGCCGCTGCCAGGTTTCATGCTGCTTAAATAGCCGTAAAAAGCAATTAAATCAGCGTTTTTTAACTGTTTAATAAGTGGTCCTCCTATTATTTTTTTCCAAATGCATGTTCAGCATTTCTTATGGTGTATTCAGCTTTTCTTTATGTGCATTAATTATCGTTTTACATAAGTAGCATATTTAAATAATAGTGTGATGTTATCAGAGTTTATGAGTAGACAGTATTTTGTAGAAAACCAGACGTGACTGAAGCAAATGGATGAGCTTTTGTAATCGGCACACTAAAATACATAAAGATTACATATTATCTTGTAGTCGGGGAAACTACCTTGTACTATTGCACATCTTAAGACATGTTTGCAGGAAGACTGGGCCAAAAAAACACAAATTTCTTGGTATCCTCTGTGCCAAAATGTTTTTTTAAGTCTGTTAAAAAGAAATGGCAACTTTACAAAATGGTAAGCAATAACACGTAATAACAAGTAATTACAAGACTGAATCGTTTTCGATAAGCACTGAAATTAATGCTCTCTCTTAATAGGCCATTAACCATTTTATAATGCATTTTATTTAATGAAACCTGTGTTATTCTGGTCAGGTTCAGGTGCATACAAACATGCATGTAATACTATTTAGAACTGTACCAGTCTAAATGTGGAAAAAGTCTACATGTGGGAAAAAACAACACTTTTCAAAACAACATTTTTTTTGCACTTTATCAAGAGCCACTTATAAATGATGCCAACTTTGAATACACTGCTTATTCTGGTATTGCTTAACTAAAGTTTGAATTGGGAAATATTTCTTTCACAAGTGTATTAAATCATATTTTGTGTTTTAGGGTGTGAAGCTTGATCCAAATGGTCACATTGTGGTGGATGAGTTTCAAAACACCACACGCCAGGGCATCTATGCAGTTGGGGATGTGTGTGGAAAGGCTCTTCTTACACCTGGTACTCTTTAATGTTCTATACTTCCATAAAAACTGCTTTGGCCTGTGGCCACACTGGAATAACAAAGCTGAAATATAATAAAAAATATAATATAATATGCCTATGACGTGTATTCAGCCAGTGTGTCAGGTGTTTCTGAGTAGATAGTTGGTGCAGCAAGAGTGTATTACAAACCTGATTGCAAAAAAGTTGGGACACTAAAATTGTGAATAAAAAATAAATGCAGTGATGTGGAGGTGCCAACATCTAATATTTTAT
>JAUZST010012532.1:0-11401 GCA_034779995.1 Parotocinclus haroldoi
GGCGGACATGTTGGTCAGAAAGAGTTAGGATGATGATTATAAATTTGTGTAAGTCATAAAGTCGATAAAAGTCTGATTAAACATGCTGTAGCACCTCACTGGATCCATGAACACTTTCGCAACGAACCTGGACTGGGAAGCTCGGGGCTTATTTGCAGTGGAGTGTTTTTAAACCGCATCGCTTTTAAAAAAAAAAAAAGAAGTCAAAGTTTTTCTTGTTGTTGTTGTTTTTTTTCTTGGACAGTTCCTCAAGGGTGATGATCCAATCGCACTTCTGGCTTTGATTCAAATTTTATATCAGATCTTGGATTATTTTTCTTTTAAAAAAAAAAAAACCTTTCTTGGGCGCTAAATCTGTCGCTCAGACTTTTTTTTTTGTTTTGTTTGCCAACTTGTCATGGACTGATCCGGATCTGCCCGACTTCGTTCTTCCTTTCTGGTTTTTCTTTCTCCAAAAATGTCCTTTCTGATCACGGATCGTTCTTTTATACGCGTCGAAAGACTGAAAAGACACAAAAACTCCTTGGTTTGATCCGAAGGGGACTCAGAAGGAAGTTAGCGACCGGGGCTAAACAGATTAGCTCATTACCTTCTGCAGCGATTAGCATCGAACCCGGGACCTGGACTGTCAATAAAATACCACAACAAAACAGATAGAAAATGTCTACTGGAGAAGGTTTGACTGCTCGCTTCGAGAAGATCGATGCCATGCTCAATGATCCTAAATCAGAGATCAACACCGACTGCTTGCTGGTGAGTTAGCGTTGGACTTTCATTAGCACTGAGCTAAACTCCTGTTTATATCCCTCACAGCCATATCACTTTAAGACCTTATTAAGCTTCATAAAGTCTCTGTGTAGCTCCATAAACACCCCGATTACCCGTCAGCTCTACTCTACTGCTTATTAACACCACCTTCTAAAGTTTTTTAAGCTTTAAAACACATTTTCTCTGCACGTTAACTTTAGAGCGTTATGAAGCTTCATAAAGCAGATCCGTAGCACCCTGTTGACCCGTGATCTATTTTATATCAGCTATAAAAGATTTATTGCAGTTTATCTACTGGTCTGGAGCCACTTGATGACACCAAGTTTATCACGTTTTACCCGGTGTCTACTTTAAACCGTTATTAAGCTTCGTAAGAGTTTCAGGTGTTGCTTTCGTAACACCAAGTAGCTTTATACTGTTTATATATGCCACGTGTTGGGACAGGATCTATGCTCTCTACCTTTATCACAGCTCTTTATTATAGCGTTATTAAGCTTCATAAGAGTTTATGTAGAGTTTCTTCGCAGAGCTTCACTCTAACGCTTTCATTGTGCTGTCCCTATACACTATAATTTGTGTCTGTTTCTAAAGTCTTTGACACTTCTGCATAGCTGTTGACTTTATGGCGTCATAAAGCTTCATAGGCGTCTCCCCATAGCACAGTAAACACCCCCAAATCTGCCTCCTACTGTTTATACACGCCGTGCATTATACCACTTAGAGTTTGTACGTTTTATTCTCTTACGGTTCTCTATACTTGTCGACTTTATGGCGTTATTAAGCTTCGTAAGCGTCTCTGTGGACCCAGTTGAACGCTTTCCTCGCCCCTTATCTGCTTTGTGCTGTTTGTATACGCTGTGCCGTGTTATGTCAGATTAAATCTTAAGCTTTTTTTGGTTTGTTTCTATGCAGCCGTTGACTTTACAGTGTTATAAAGCTTCACAAGTTTCCGTGTACTTCCTTGTCTTCGTGATTCCCCTTAAGCTCCCCAATACTGTTGATTTATTTTGATATTATTGTGATTCAGTTTTGATGTTATTTACAGTTACGAAGACATTTACACTTTTTATGGTTTGTAACTGTTGGCATAATCGCTTTATTAAGCTTCGTAAGGGTTTCTGTGTGCCTCAGACTTTAATTACCCTTAAAATGACTGAATGTCACTGTTAGATTTCATAAGTGCCATATAATGCAATGCAACAGTATCGGCTGTTTTGAAGCTTTATACGTTTTGTATAGGTGTTGACTTTATGGTGTTATTAAGCATCGTAGGAGTGTCCGTACAGATCCGTAGGTATCTGTGGTATTGAAGCATATATAAAAGATTTCTTGCGGTTCATCAGCAGGTGTGTGTGCTCCATGACGACTAATTTTATCGCCTTTACTCTCGGTCTGTTTCACACCGTTATGACGCTTCATAAGAGTTCGTGAGGCTCCGTCGGCCCTTCATAATGCCTAAGCTGCTTTATCTGTGCTGCATGTTTCTAAACCTTCTAAAGCTTCTCTAGTGCTGTTTATTCGAGTTTCTGTACGGATCCGTAGTGCTACATGGCTTTTCTCTGTCATCTTACTGTTATTAAGCTTCATAGCCGTTTCTGCATTTTATATTCTTTATATGTGCCGTATGCTCTGACAGTGTCTGAATATTGGGAGCTTTATAGCACTTTCTGTTCAGGTACTGACTTTATGGCGTTATTAAGCTTCGTAGGAATTTCCATATACCCACGTAACCCTATCGGTGTACCTACAGGACACTTTATTTTCCGCTAAGGGCTCTTTGTGTTGTTTATATGCGCCATGTTGTGACATGTTTCTCTGTAGCTGTTGCCATTGTGGTGTTGTTAAGCTTCATAAGCTTAATAAGCTAATTTTGGTTTAGTTCCTTGTCAAGATCTGTATCTAAAATACTTTATAGTATTCATGCAGCATGAGTAACGTAAATATAACTCCGAGTCTTGGTCCTCCCAAGGTTGTAAGATGTAGTGAGTTTTTCCTTGCCACGTTCGCCCTAGGCTTGCTTAAATAGGCCTGTGGTTCCAGATATTTTGAAGGTGCTCTACAGGTTCTGTGCTTCCGTAGGACGTTTTTGTTTCGTCTTCGCCCCGTGTTCGTTGTGTAGAATCAAACCGGCCGTTTGCTCGAACGAGAGAGGATGATACGTGTCCTGAGGACACGCCCACTTTCGATTGTTGTCGTGTCTTGACCGAGCGTTTATTTCTGAATTCTCCAAGCCTCGAGCCTTTCCTCGAACCTCGACTACCTCTGGTGAAGAACGGAGAGCGAAATCTACGTAAACAGTGCCTAGTGCATGTTGGTGTAGATGTTCACAAACCCAATGGGCAGCCAATGGTGCCCCGGAGCGATGGGATCACAATAACGTAAATAAATAGCAATGGCACGGTCCAGTTTTAATTGGATCGCGCCCTCATTATGAATATAGTATGTAGGTAGCGTGGCAGATTCCTCTTCTGGCGAGGCGTTGCTGATGCTCTGATTATCGCGCCCCTTCTTCTGCGGCTATAGAACATTTTTTCCTATGACTCTTCCCTTTTCTCAGGACCTTTTTTTTTTCCATTTCGCAAACCGCCAATTGATGCCAGTTTCGCTCAGCTAGACACTATGCCACGAAGAAGACTTGGACCTAACTTTGGCTGTTTGGAAGCTTGACCGAAAAACAGCTTCTGGTCACATGACCTTGTACTTCCAAGGAGTGCGTTATCTGGCGGTGTGATTTGGGGGAAGTTTAAAAAAAAAAAAAAAAAAACACGGTTTGTATGTTTGTAATGTGGTCATCAACCTTGTTTTCCTCCAGCTCCCTCTTTCTCTCGCTTGCTTTCCACCGAGTTCCTGCTTCAGAGCGTAATTACAATTCCGATGGTGCATCATCTCTCCTGGCAGCCGTTGAATAAGCCGTGTGTTTGTTGTGTGTGTGCTGGGGGAAGCCGAGGAAGATTTGGGTTTATTCATCCCATGTTGCTCATTCCTCCACGGCCTGTTCTGGCCTGCCTCGCCCCGCACCCGCCAGCCAGTGCATCGGTACGATCTGAGGCAGCCGGAACCGATGTAGGTGAAAGATGTACCTGTGGTTGCTATGGCAGCAGGAAGCTGAATCTGTACGAACAGAGACAAATACGGTGTAACCGTAATGTTATGTAACTGAGTTAAATTTAGGAAAGGATAGCAGTGGAACCTAAAGTGGTTTGAGGCATTAGAGGCGGGTTCGGTGCTTGGGCGACTCTCTGAGGTAAAATGGTGTGGTGTGGTTTGGTGTGGTGTGGTGAGGTCTGGTGTGGTGAGGTTTGGTGTGGTGTGGTGTGGTGTGGTTTGGTGAGGTTTGGTTTGGTGAGGTTTGGTGTGGTGAGGTCTGGTGTGGTGAGGTCTGGTGTGGTGAGGTCTGGTGTGGTGAGGTCTGGTGTGGTGTGGTGTGGTGTGGTGAGGTTTGGTGAGGTTTGGTGTGGTGAGGTTTGGTGTGGTTTGGTGAGGTTTGGTGTGGTGAGGTGTGGTGTGGTTTGGTTTGGTTTGGTTTACCTGAGGGAATCTGAAGCAAAAGGAAGCCGTACCAGAGGCAACTGGGGCAACAGTAACTGTGGCAAATGAAGTTATATACGATATCCGTGAGAGAAATTGAGGCGTGGTTGAATGTGTGACAGTGGCATCTGGGGTAACTGAGATGTACCTGAGATGGTTTGAGGGTTTATTGAGTCATGGCAGGGGATAATTTAGGGATTAAGTAACTAACCTAGTCAAATCACAGTCATATATGACGTGACCGAGACAATTTGAGGCTGTGGCAGGTGTAACTGAGGTAAAAACAAAGCTGTGTGTAAAGTAACTGAGGTAAAATAAGTGAAATATGAGGTAATCCGAGGTGTAGACTAGGCGCTATGTGGTAACTGAGGAAAGTGAGACTTTACCTGAGCTACTTTGAGGCAAAAGGAAGCTGCCTCTGAGGGAAAGGAGGCAAAAGTTACATCCACATGAACCCCAGGCAACAGTAAACGTTGTACGAGGTAAAAATGTGAGGCAAATTCGTGATGTTTGATTGATCTGAGCTAACTGGAGGCAAAAAGAGGCAAAAAATTACATACGCTGCGAGAGGCAAATCGAAAAATGACTTGAGTAGAGGAAAATAAAACTTGAGGCCATGTTGAGTTGACTGACACGTACCTGAGGCAACAGTAAACCTTGTTTGAGGTAACACTGAGGCAAATATGATGTAACTGAGGCTTTTCGACGTAGCAGGGGACTGGATATGAGGTAACAGGGGTGAATTTGTGTGGTGATTTATTAAAACCGAGGCAATATTTAATTTTGAGTCTTGACTGATGACTGGGAACAACATATTAAGTGACTGAGGTGAAATAGGTGAACTATCATGTGCCTGAGGTACTGGGGCGAACCTCTGAGGTAACATGAATCTGAATCGGTGTGGAAGTGAGGAAAATAAAGTCATTATATGGCATAACCGAGGTATCCTGAGGCAACAGTGAGTTGCGACACACGTCCACGAGGCAATGGGAAACTGTCTGAGGTAACCCTGAGGCAAATCTGATGCAAGTGAGGTTTCTTGATGTAACAGGGGGTGAATATTTATATGGGTAAATAAAATGGGTTCGTGAGGTAACATTTCGGTTGAGGCAATATTTCGTGTTGGCATCGGTAACTGGTAAGAAGAAGCTGTTATACACTGCTCACAATAATTGGGGCATATTTCGTCATGGGATATTTCGAAATGAAGTCCGTCCTTATTTCTGTGAGCAGTATATCCTGTGCCTGAGGTAAGCTGAGGCACTGCTAACAAGAGCCTCATGTGAGGTGTCTGAGGTAAAATAGGTGAACTATCATGTGCCTGAGGTACCAGGGCGAACCTCTGAGGTAAACTGAGGCCACATGACGCTGGAACCGAGGAAAATAAAGGTGATATATGGCATAACCGAGGTATCCTGAGGTAAAGTTGAGTTGTAACAGATGTACCTGAGGCAAAGGGAAACTTTCTGAGGTAACACTGAGGAAAATGAACGTTAAATAGGATGTTTCTGAGGTGACCGGAAGCTGTAGAAATCGGTATCATGGCATAAGCAAGCAAACAAAGACCTGTAAATGAAGCTGCAATAGGAACCCGTCATGTAATATTGGTGAAACCGCAGAGGCCTGTATTGGAGGTAGGTCAAGCAAATTATAGCCGAGTCTGATGATCGTGAGGTCACAGTGTTCCAGGTCATAGTAATTGCAGGTGACTTACAGCAACGCCGAGCAGACGGTTCTAGCTAAAGCTGCTCCGTTTAATGCCAGCGAGCTAATTCGAGGCGTGTCTGAGGTAAGCGTGGCTACATTGGGAACCCGGGGGAACTTTTCAGGTTCATTTATGGGTTGTAAATATGTTTTCGTTTGACGGGCAGGGCTAAAATGCGTTCCGGGTTCTCGCCTAACGTACAAAACGTTTGCCTGAAATATATTGTTCTCCTTTGACTTTGGCAGATTTAGTGGTCATTTTAATACTTTTCAAATGTTTCTCTTTTTCTTTTTAGTTTTTTTGAATGTTAGCAGCAGCTGGGAAATAGTCCTCGCCACACACACACACACACACACACACACACACACACACACACACACACACACACCACAACCAAACCACACAACAGCCCTACTTTTCCCTTCAGATGTTCAGATGAATGGAGGCCATTTTTTGCCACCCCACCCACCTTTTAATAAAATTCCTCACTAATCAAACAGGCTCTTGTCTGCTTGTGTGTGTGTGTGTGTGTGTGTGTGTGTGTGTGTGTGTGTATGAGAGAGAGAGAGAGAGTAGTATATTATTAGAACTGCTCCCATTGAGGTTCTTTTTCTACTTTAGATCTAATTTGAGACTGCACTAATTGGCCGTTCACTTCGTTATAATGCAGCGCATTATATACAATGCACACTCGCAGGCCGCTTTATTAGGTACATGTTTTCACCAGCTCACTGACGTAGCCAGTCAGACGGAGGCGGCTCGGCGCATTAAGGCGCACGGGCGTGATCGAGACGACCCGCTAAAGGGGGAAGAAAGGCCGTGTAGACGACCTTGAACGTGGCGTGGCAGTCGGTGCTGGAGTATCTGTGGGATTTTCACACACAGCGCCATCTGTAGGGTTTACAGGGAACGGCTTGAGACGCGAGGGCGGCCCCGTGGGCGAAAATGGTTCGCGGACGCCCGCGTCGCTTCCTCGACTGAAAGAATGGCCTCCTTTGTGCCTGGCAGCAGGCGCTGCATGCGCTCTCTCGCGGTTTAGCCACGCTAGCGGTTACGCTGGGCTGGAAGCGGGCCCTGCGGTCACGCGGAGCACGGAAAATGTAGCGCTGACGTTTCAGGCGGCTGGAAAAGCGCTCGTATGGATTCTTTCCCAGCTTTAAGAGAGATAATTGCAGTGTTTCGTGTCGCGGGGCTTAAATTCGTTCCGCAGCGCCGCTCCGAAATGAACTCCCTCAGGGATCACACACACACACACACACACACGTCTCAGGCTTAGGTTGACATCTCGTACCCGAGTGCTAGATCTTTGTCAGGTACGCTGATTACCGGCCGTACGTTATTAAAGCATGGCTCTGAGCATCTGGAGTTTTAAACGCCTCCACCCTGTGCCATCCTTTCAACAACCCCGTGTTCGTTTTACTGCACGGGTGAGGGCAGTGCCCATATACTGGCTCTGTCACGCCGAAAAAGCGAGAGACCAAATGCTGCACATCAGCACCGGCGTCGCCACCGCCTTCTGGATTATGATGCGTTCCCTAAAAAGACGGACTGGGCAAACTGGCTCTGTCTCTTACCTAAACCACGGGACAGCTGGCACGGTGGCACAGCTCGAGTTGGCATGTTCTCCACGTTTAATCTCGCGTTCCAAAGGCTGTCCCCCTCCCTCTAAACAATGCATACTTATTTACCGTAGAATTCTATCCATTCTATACGATTCGGACTCTCCCCCTCTTGCTCTCTGATCTGTTCTCCAGCCCTCGTCTTTCCCTCCCAAACCTCTGGAAGTGATTGAAGGGAACCTTCGCCGCCCCTCCGTCCCTCCACCCCACTTTACTCCGAGCCGTTCAGCCACATTCTTAAAATAGCTCTCTGACGTGCGGCGTCCTGCTCAGGAATGCACGGAGACAGGAAGTGAAGCCAGCGATGGCTCGTCTGATTGGCCGTCAGCCCCGTTACCCTCTCGTTATTGGTCTGGCTTAATCGCAGAGCAGATTAAAGTCACGCCGTCTTAACCATCTATTGCTTCTTACTTGTACCCGGACCCTGTCCCGGTCTGCCCCGTCGCTTCTCCCCATCTTTGCCGGGACCCTCCCGTCCTTGTCTTGTCCCTGACCCCCTTGTTGTTTCTGTTCTTTTTTTTTTGCGTCCCTAACACCCTTGTCCTTGACCCCCAACCCCAAGATTTGGGTTCCCCCCCACTCTCTTTTCCACACACACACACACACACCCTTGTATTGTTCCCGAAATCCGTGTTGTTCCCCGCATCCTTGTCGTCTCCTCACATTTTTATTTCCTTCCCCTTCATTATTGTCACATTTGTCCCACGTATTTGTCTTTTCTACCCATTTGTTGCCATGTCCCCACGCTTTTGTTGTTTCCGGTGTCCTCACATGCTCTGTCCCCATCCCTGTCCCCATCCCTGTCCCCATCCCTGTCCCCATCCCTGTCCCGCTCAGTCCCTCTCCTTGTCTGTCTCTGTCTGTCTTTCTCGACCCTTTGCTGGTGGTGCAGTGGGCGTGTCCCGTGCTGTGCTAACCCCGGACCCTTAATAACGGGAGCGTGCTTGTTCCGCAGGACGGTTTGGACGCTCTGGTGTATGATCTGGATTTTCCCGCTCTGAGGAAAAACAAGAGCATCGACAACTTCTTAAACCGATGTGAGTATCAGCGAGCGTTGTGACGTACAAACGATAAAGAGACGAGATCGGGCGTGACGTTGTGTCTCTGCCTACAGATAAAGACACGATCAGTAAGATCCGGGACCTGCGCATGAAAGCAGACGATTACGAGGTGGTGAAGGTGATCGGGAGAGGAGCGTTCGGAGAAGTGCAGCTCGTAAGATCTCACCGCTAACGCGTCTCCTATACGCTTATAAAGAGGAGAGAGATAAACACTGTGTGTGTGTGTGTGTAGGTGAGACACAAGTCCAGCTTTAAGGTGTACGCTATGAAGCTCCTCAGTAAGTTCGAGATGATTAAGAGATCAGACTCCGCCTTCTTCTGGGAGGAGAGGGACATCATGGCCTTCGCTAACAGCAACTGGGTCGTACAGGTACCATATTAACGTAACTTACGATATTATTACGTTATTATTTAACGGAACTTACGATATTATAACCGTTATAACCTTACCTACGATATTGTGTCACGATTAATGTAACTTGCGATTTTATTGCGTCGTTATTTACACAACTTACGATGTTATTACCGTTATTATTAACGTAACTTACGATATTATTACCGATATTAACATAGCGCATGATATTGCTAGTTTTATTATTAAGGTAATTGACGATAGTATTGCGTTATTAACATATTGTACGATATTAAGTTATTATTAACGTAACGTACCATATTATTACCGTTATTAACATAACATATTACATAACTTACTGTACTATTACGTTATTATTAGCATAACTTACGATATTATTAGGTTATTATTAATGTGTCTCCCTCTCTGTCTCTCTCTCTCTCTCTCTGTCTCTCTCTCTCTGTCTCTCTCTCTGTCTCTCTCTCTCTCTCTCTGTCTCTCTCTCTGTCTCTCTCTCTCTGTCTCTCTCTCTGCCTCTCTCTCTCTCTCTCTGTCTCTCTCTCTGTCTCTCTCTCTCTGTCTCTCTCTCTCTCTCTCTCTCGCTTCTGAATCTCTGTGTAGGATGTGATGGTGGTGGGGGAGCCCTCTCTGATGGGAGCCGAGCTGGGAGACGTGGACGAGCGTCTGATCACCAGGCTGGAGAACGAGCAGTACGAGCCCTCTGGCGGTCTCCAGGACAATGGTTGCCATGACTACAGCAGCAGCAGAAACCGGGACGGCGAGCCCAACACCATCGCAATGCAGCTGCCGGAGTGACGGCAACGAAGCGAGCGCTCGTCCGGGGAGTGACAGGAGTTAACGCGTGTGTGTGTGCGTGTGAGAGTGTGAACTATACGATGTCATCCCATGTGTACGAATATGTGTGTCTTTTTGAAAACATTTTGTAATCGCGTCCAGCTGAGGAAAGCCAGCGTGGTACAGACGTAACCGTAGAAATGGCACGTCATACAAAGCTTTATTAACAGGCTCCTTAATTAACTTACCAAACGACCCGGGCGTTTTAAAAAAAAAAAAAAAAAACCCTGTTCCTGACAGACGTCGTCTTGAGTGTTGTCATGTTTTTTTTTTGTTTTTTTTTAAATAACTGCGACTACGGATTTTTTTTTCCCCCTGCCTTTCGAACTCGATGGTTTAACGCGCGACGTCCGGTGCAGCCCTGTGCAAAAGTATTAGGCCACCTTCAAGTCTGTTGTTCTAGAAATGGCCTCATGGTCGTGTGTTTCACCACATAAGCAGGATTCGGCCATAATCCTCTTTTCCCACTGATCTTCATTCCAACCTTGGTGAGCCCTGGCCTATCGTCGCCTTCTCCCCCTGTTCCTGTTCCGAAAAAGCTCTTTCTGGGCTGCCAGGTTTAGGGTTACCTTCCAGACAGGCCATTCCTGACCAGCTCGGCGTCCAGATGCTGCTATTGGGAGATCGGTCAAAGCGGTCGGACCGAACGGCGGCCTAAGACTTTTGCACAGCACTGTACGGTGCAGGTTTGTGTATTTATCTTCGCCCGTGTGTTCTCTGTACGCTTTTGTGTTTGGTCGCGCCAGCAGGCGGACGCTTTAACCGACCGGTTTACTATTCCTTCATTCTGTGCCGAACGAAATAAAGGGAATTCCAGTTGCGAGTTCAGTTGGAATCGTTTGGAACCTTTAGGTTTTCACACCGCTTACACTCCCCATTTTGGATTAGAAGACTTAAAACACAAGGCTGTAACCCAATCACCGCCGGATCCCTGCTCCCCTATTAATACTCCGTCTCTAATGTTTAGATAAGGATCAGGGTCAGGTCAAGGATCATGCTCCGGTACAGTCAGTCACACTTTTTAATTTTTTTAACAACAGCATTGCCTCGTAGCAGCTTCACAATCATCTAAGCTTGAGGCCTTCATTGCGCAAGCCTAAGGCGACAGTGGCAAGGAAAAACAAGGTTTTTTTTAAATTAGAAACAAACCTTGACTCAAAAATGGACCTGACCCAACTTTTGGGGGGGGGGGGGGGGAATTGGGGGATTAATCGAAGTTACCTGATTAGTAGGTGTATAATTTAATAACATATCAGTTTGTACACTAATGCACTAGTATTACGAGCACCCTAAAATAGAAATAGAAAATAGAAACCTGCAGCAATACGTAGAATATCGAATCAAATAATGCAAACACTATACATATACAAAAGAATATTTTATATATATGTATATCACTTTATAAATGTATTTTATAATTACTATATATTACTCTGTGTGTATAAAATTTATATATTATATAGAATATTTTACATGTGTATTTCTTAACATTTTAGATATTTAACAATATTAT
>JAUZST010012533.1:0-11400 GCA_034779995.1 Parotocinclus haroldoi
TCTATCTATCTATCTATCTATCTATCTATCTATCTCTCTCTCTCTCTCTCTCTCTCTCTCTATCTCTCTGTATCTATTTATGTCTATTAGGGCTGTCTATTTATTCGTTTTTGGTTTGTGTTTGTACAGTGGTGGGAAAGGCTTTTTAATAGAAACGTTTTGTATGAACTACAGCATTTAAAATCAGTTCCAGTGAAGTTTGGAAACAAAGGACATGCATTTGTGTGTCAGAGTAGGGCAAGGGGCAAATGTTCTTATCTACAAATAAAGGGCACTGCAGAAGAAAGTGTGTTTATGGCTCTTTCCAACTCCTGGCTGCTGTGTAAATGTTCCTGTCTGAAACATCAACAGATCCAGTATGGATTTCTCTTACAGGAAAGATAGCAGATCCATATCTTTCTCTACAGCGGAACTCTGTAGCTATAGTTTGTAAACATATGTAATCTAGGATAATGTCAGCACTGTCGAAACTGATATGCTTTGATCCTGTCCCATATACAGTACTGTGCAAATGTATTATTCCATCATTAGGCTTGTTGCTTTAGCAATGTTATAATAAGTATAATATGTTATAATAGTAAGTATATAATAACACAGTGATATTACTTGTAACATTCAGTTTTTTATATAGTCGTGCTATTTATTACTTTTAGTTTCAGTATTTAGATTTGACTTAACTCTGTTCACAACTGCACCAAGGGTAATTCCTTGTAATTCTTGTACTTGGTGAATAAAAATGACTCTTATTGATCCCCAACATTTCAAACCTAGATCCATGGCTGCCTACTCTGCATTTCCTCATTCACTGATCTTCCGTTCAGTCTTTCTGTGGTTTAGCACATCTTTTCTTTTTCCTGTTTCCTTTTCTGAAAAAAGCAATTTCTTGTTTGCTAGCCTTCCAAAAAACATTCCTGCTCAAGCTACTTTTGACTGGAAAAGGGTCAACTTGGTATCCCAGTTAGGCTACCAGATGCTGCTGCTATTCAAATATAAGGGAAGGTCACACAAAATATACTGCTCAATAAATTTGGTAATTGTTGCGAGTGGTATACACTATAGCCTGTAGACATTATAGACATCATATTTTTATTTACAAATGTTCTTGACTATGTGGTTATATTGTAGTAATGAGACTGAGAAATAATTATAGATATGGTCATTATACCATTGATAAAACAACTATATCTAATTTAATGGTGCACAGTAGTGTATATACTCATTTATACTCCTGCCACTAACAACCTGACGTCCTTGTAATCGTGTGCCTGATGTTTCAGTCTAGCTACTCTGCAATCCACAGTATCATACAGTGGGTACGGAAATTATTCAGACCCCTTTAAATTGATCACTCTTTGTTTCATTGCAGCCATTTGCTAAAATCAGAAACGTTCATTTTATTTCTTATGTGCACTCAGCATCCCATCTTGACAGAAAAAAAGGACATGTAGAAATTTTTGCAAATTTATTTAAAGGTCTCTCCAGAGATTTTCAATTGGGCTTAGGTCAGGGCCGCATGAGTTGTTCTGAAGCCACTCCTTTGTTATTTTAGCTGTGTGCTTAGGGTCATTGTCTTTTTGGAAGGTGAACATCCTGTCCAGTCTGGGGTTTTCTTCCAGGATATTTCTGTACTTGGCCGCATTTATCTTTCCTTCAATTGCAACCAGTCGTCCTGTCCCTGCAGCTGAAAAACCCCCTCATAGCATGATGCTGCCACCACCATGTTTCACTGTTGGGATTGTATAGTATAGTGCAGGTGATGAGCAGTGCCTGGTTTTCTCCAGTCTGGGAGTCTTTCATGTGTTTTGTGGCAAACTCTATATGGGTTTCATATGTCTTGCACTGAGGAGAGGCTTCCGTTGGTCCATTCTGCCATAAAGCTCTGACTGGTGGGGGACTGCAGTGATAGCTGTCTTTGTGGAACTTTCTCCCATCTCCCTACTGCATCTCTGGAGCTCAGCCAGCCTCATCTTTGGGTTCTTCTTTACTTCTCTCCCAAGGCTCTTCTCCCACGATTGCTCAGTTTGGCTGGATGGCCAGGTCTAGGAAGAGTTCTGATCGTCCCAAACTTCTTCCATTTAAAGATTATAAAGGCCACTGTGCTCTTAGGAACCTTGAGTGCTGCAGAATTTTTTTTTGCAACCATGGCCAAATCTGCGCCTTGCCACAATTCTGTCTCTGAGCTCCTTGTGCAGTTCCTTTGACCTCATGATTCTCATTTGCATTGACATACACTGTAAGCTGTGAGGTCTTAGGTGTGTGCCTTTCCAAATTTACAAAAAATTCTGTCTTGTTCTTTTTTCTTTTAAGATGGGATGCTGAGTTTGGGTTTAATGTTGATTAATGACAAATAAAATGAACTTTATTGATTTTAGCAAATGGCTGCAATGAAACAGAGTGAAATTTTGTGAGGCGTCTGAATACTTTCCGTACCCACTGTAGATTGTAATATAAATAACAGCTGTGTTTATAGTATTACTGTCTTATTGTCTTATCATTTATAGTATTACTGTCTTATTGTCAATAGGTGACTGGAGTGATGCCATCCCTGAAACTGAGCTATTGGACTCCAGTATTCATAGAGCCAAAGCCCAGCTAGCTCAGAAATCCAAACGGCAACCACCATCTCGTAGTAAGATTCAAGATACCAGCCGAGCAAATCGTCCTCAGGTATGACATGAATTGTCCCAACCCTTTTAAAGCAAAACAATGAACATCAGTGTGTCACTGTAAAAAAGAATATTCACATCCTGTATGCATTATGCGTTGAGTCTTGTTTCCTCATTCACTAGACTGAAGAGGTGGAGCTCCAGAGTCCTGAGGTTCCCCCTCGTAGTAGTAGGAGGTCTGTACAGGATAGTCTGTCCCTGCCTGTACCAGTCACCCACCCAGCTAATGGTCAAAAGGAGGAACCGTGCACGGTCCGGACAGCTGGTTCTTCCAAAAGCATCATAGAACTCACTGTTCCAGTCTATTCTCATGGAACCAAAGCAGACAATGCAGAGACTCCTTCCCTGTCCTCACCCAAAGACTCCTCCCCCTCAGGCTTTCTAAGAAATGTCAAGAAGAGAGAGTCCAAGGGGAAGGGCAAAGAGCTTAAAGGTAACACTGTGGTTTTTGCTCCCATGTTCACATTTCTCGGCAAGAAGAATCTGTATTTTTTTTTTTAAAGCCAACCAAAAACTACACTCATAGTTTAACAGTGCTGTGTTTAGTGAATAAAACCGTTTTTCGAAGTATGTTTCAAAACACGTGATTCACTTTGTAGCTTCTTGGCAGAGATGGTCAGTTTTTCACTTTTTTTCTATTTGAGATGATGTGACGTATACAAAAAAGATTCCATGGACCTTTGAAATAACAAAAGATCTATGCATCATAACTGGTTTTCCACCATACTTAACAGTGGTTAAGTAACACTGTGATTCTTATCTGTTCTACCAATATTCATTTTATACCAACCCTATCTTGAGTTGGCAGAAAGCTGTATTTTGTCTCAGCTAACCACAGAACCCCATTCTAGACATGCAGTCTCAGGCCATCAGTAGGTTTATTGTTTTAACAGTGGTATTCTGATTACATATAATTTTTTCTCAGGCTCTTTATTAGAATACGCTTAGAAGATACCGGAAATGTGTATGCAGTATTACCAAACAAAAGTTCACAGCTAATAAAGTTTTTTTTCCCCAGTTTTTAATTTTGTTGTTTTGGGTGTGCCAAGGGTAAGAGTATGATGGAGGTAGCTGAATTTACAGCTGTATCAAAGTATACAGTTATACCAGTCTACTAGCAGTGGTAAAAATTCCAGTCTACAGAAAATTTAATTTTCTTTTTCAATTTAATTGCAACTGATGATTAAAATTGCTGATCCTCAAATCTTTTTTCAGATGATGAATCTACGGACAATTTGTTTAACTAATTAGGTACAGCCTTGGACAAGACAGGTTACCATACTTGTTCAAGACAGTATCTATTTAGTCAAACAATTTTCCCCTAGTTTTGACCTGTATAATCATTACTATATGTGCCAGTTTATTTGTGGTGTCACCAGGAAAGCAGAGGGTAAATACACTGCTTATTAAGGGGGAGATATTTCAAAATAAATGTGTTTCGTTAAGCAAGATGATCAGAAAAGCAAATGAAAAGTCAAAGAAAGTTGTTTGATTATGCAAAATGAGATGCAAACTCAGTTTTTGTGATTGAGTAGCAAGTGATATATTCATGGGGGAGAACAGAAGCAGGTCAAACTCAACGAGACTGCCACACATCGACTGTTCAGTAGAGTGTATGGTCACCCAAGACTGCCAAAACATGCTGGCAACAGTGGGGCACGGACATTATCAGATTGTCCAGCAGTTCTTGTGGGATCCTCTTCGTATTTAAAAAAAAATATCATCTAATATTATGAGCAGTGTATAGGGGCAAAAAGAAATATCCCGTAGACGTCATGACGTTTCATGAGTCTTGAATATCAGGACTGAATACGAATAGGGAAAAGCCACATACAAATGTGGGTGTAAATGCAAAAAGGACGTTTGTATCTGACTGATGTCTGATGCACCTGATTGCCGAAACCCGCCCGATATTTTATGGCATAGCATACATCATCCATGACTTCCATCTCATCATGGTTGGGTAAATTATAACTGAGAAGGCGTGGAACTGATGAAAGCAAGAAACTTATCTGTGCACTGTAGCAGCACTTGTTAACAAACAGCACTTAACTCACCAAGTTGGTGCCTTTTTTAAAAGAAATGTAAACAGATGAAACATGCCATGTTTTATGCAGCGAACATTTCTGGCAAATAACAAACATTAATCAATTCTGGCCGAGATTTATGCGTTGATTTGCATATTATTAAAAAACACGGCTCACAAAAATGAAGGGATATTTTGTTATAGGATATTTCATTTTGACGTGTCCCCTATTTTTTTTTTTATACAGTAATTCGATTTCAATCTGTCTGACAGTCCAGTTACAAGATGCATAAAAAGACCAAGCGTGAACGCGGTCAGATGGCTTGTTTCATTTTAAGGCATTGTAAAGTTGGAAAATGACTATAAATTTGAACTAGTTTGGTATTAAGTATGCAAAATGGTATAACTGGAGCTTTAAAAATGCAAGTTTTTGCACTGATCAACCACCACCTGCATACTATAAGGTGTCCCACCATGTTGCCAAACCTATGATTTGTCAAAACATGAACTCCACAAGGCCTCTGTTCTGTCGTATCAGGTACCAGAACAATAGCAGCAGGTCCTTTATAATTTGTAAGTTCTGAGATGGAGCTTTGGTGGTTTGGACTTTTGTTCAGCACATTCCACAGATGCTTGATTGGATTAAAAGCTGGGTAGTTTGGAGGCCAACTTGAACACGTTCGTCACACTTTTTTACATCACAGCAGCAATTTATGCCTTGTGCATTTTTCTGCAAGAGGCCCCTGTCATTATAGAATACCATGAAGGGGTGTACTTGATCTGCAACCACGATTAGGTAGGTGGTATGTGTCAAAGTAACATCCACATATATACTAGGACCCAAGGTTTCCCAGGAGAACATTGCCTAGTGCGTTACTTCCCTGTTGGTGGCTTTAGCGTTATGGCTGATCTGTGTGTTTAGGAAAGTTCTTACAAAGAAAACTAATCTTTACATTACATTTAGCATATCTAACTGTTCATATGGGAATCTGCGACTATTCACAAGCAATTCTACACACGTTTTAGGTTTCTTTTCTGTTGTTGTTGTTGTTTAGAAGAGTCCAGTGATGGAGCAGGAAAATCTAAACGGCGATTTCCTGATTTTGGGTAGGTGGATTACTTTTCCTTACGTTTCTAATTCCAATGGCAGGCTGTAATGAGATGTCATTGACTTGAGTTTATTCTGCTGTAGTGGCATCAGGAAGTCAGGTGGGAAAGGCAAGAAGAATCATGAGAAAGAAGCCATGAGGGCATCACTGGACAGCAGGTAAAGCCCACTCTTCCATGTCTGATTCCAGTAAAGTTTATTACTTATTTGTTTGAAAGTACAAACCCAAGGGGGACAAATTTGGGACTGTATGGAAATTACAAAAAAAATACACGTGCACCCTTACATTCATACATGTGCATTCACTTTTCTATCATTCTATGAACCCAGCATCTTTTATGTTTTGTCTGATTAACGGGGACAATTTATGGATAATAGTGAGGCAAAAAAACTAAATTCATTATGTGATTTTAAACATGATTTAACATGCACAGTGCAGTTTTAAGTGACATTTCTTAATGTAGCTCTGTATTGTAACGGTTTGCCGTCGCTTTTGTATTTCTATCAGCTATTGTTGAATGGCGATTTTTGATGCAGTGCATCAATCTGAGAGATTGGAGACCATGGCTCTTCAGTTTCGGCTTGCACCCTTGCCCTTCACATATTGAAATTATTTAAGAAATATATTGTTTAATGATATTATGCACTGTAGATAGATTCCTGAAAATTCTTGCAAATAAGGAACATTTTTTTTGAACATTTCGATAATTTTCTCACACATTTGTTGATAACCTGGAGATTGTCTGTCAGTCAAATTTTGTACCAAACCATGATTACAATTACAATTGTATTATTCGGCATTATTTAGGTTTTTTTTAAGCCTTTACTAGCTCTAAACTGGCCTTGTCACAACTTTTTTTTGGTATGTGTTTCAGGCCTGAAATTGGGGAATGGATATTTATTAACAAATAAAATGAAGTTGATCAGACAAAACATGAAAAATGTGTGGTTCATACTGTTTTCAATTGAACGTGGAAAAAAGAAAAGTACAAGCACTGCATTTTTTCTTTATTTTACATTTTCTAACTCGTCCCGACTTTTTTGCTGATTTGAGGTTGTACATAGTGTGTTTTTCCAGTTTGTACAAAAATAAAACCAAAAAAATCTATTTAAAACATGCACTTGTTACACAGTGTAGCTAATAATATTCTATAGGCCCGTCTGTAGCTTGAGATCATCCGATGCCAGACCTCTAATGGTTGCCAGGTTCAAGCTGAACACTGAGGGGTCGCTCATTCAGTGTTGCCGCCCTTCGCTTTACCACCCAGTAACACCCCATAAGCACCCCGATACCACCCAGTAACACCCTATAAGCACCCCGATACCACCCAGTAACACCCCATAAGCACCGCGATACCACCCAGTAACGCCCCATGAACACCCCGTTACCACCTTATTACCATCCCATTAACACCCCATCAACACCTCACTAACACCCCACCAACACCCTGTTACCACCTCATTAACACCCAATTGTCAACCCGTTACCACCATGTCAACACCCCATTAACACCCCAGGAGCACCCCATTAACACTCCGCTACCAATTCATTTACATCCCATTAGCATCCGTTAACAACTCATTAACACCCCATTAACACCCCGGGAACACACCATTAGCACCCCGATATCACCCAATAAAACCAAATTAACACCCTGTTACCACCTCATTAACACCTCGTTGTAACCCCCCCCATCACAACCTCATTGACTCCCCATTAACACCTCGAAAACACTCCATTAACAGGCCAGTTTTCATCTCATTACCATCCCATTGACCCCCGTTAGCACCTCATTAACACCCCATTGACAACCTGATAACACCCCATTAACACCACATTGGCCCCCCGATACCATCTCATTAACACCCCATTAAAACCCCGATACCACCCCAGTAACACCCCATTAACACCTCATCAGTGCTTCATCCCACACCATGCAGAAGAATAGTGCCAGTGTTTGATCTTGGTGTTGATGGACTTTGTTGGTGTTTGTTGGTGGTTTGATAGGTTGATATGTTGCCGCTGTTAAATGGTGAGGTGTTTGGAATGTCTGACGTTGGACTGATAGGTGTTTTGTGATGGTGTTGATGTTCCTGGAGAATCTTGATGTTAGATGAATGACCGTTTTGTTGGTGTGTTGGTTTTGATGGTTTTGATGTTTGCGTTTGAATGTTTGATGTCAGATCGTGTTTGATGTGGACGATCCAGATGTTTTGATCTTTTCACCTGGTGTGGTTTCGACATGGCGAGTTATAATCGTTGACGTCGTTGAAGGTTCCCTCTGGACAGACCATGCACTGTGTGTCCATGTTGCTGTTTGCTGTACAAAAGGGAAAAGAAAAACAGGATAAACGATATGAAATGTAACGCCTGATTCAGTACTTAGTTACATCCTGCTTTCTACATCGAGATGTTTAAACACTGTGTGATTCACCCCTGTGATGATGTCATAGGCCGGCGGTGGAAGTTCCACCAGGGGTTCCAAGTGGTTAGCAGGCGGAGGGTGGTGTTCGACCACCCCCTTATATAAGCGTATCCTATTTTGGCCTCTCCCATCCCATACCAGGTCTGAGGTGTGTGTGTGTGTGTGTGTGTGTGTGTGTGTGTAAGACTTACGCTGTATGTACACTCCCTGTCCAGGAGGACAGTGTTGGACTTTAACACAGTGATCTGAAGTGCTGCTTGGATTATAGTAACCCTCCTCACACTCACACTTTGTGTTTGTCTCGGCTGTGCATGGCTGAGACACCCGCTGATGATTGTCTGCTCACACACACACACACACACACACACACACACACAGATAAAGAGTTAGTTCCTGTTATGCTGTTAAACCCACTTTTTTTCGACATTTCTGACTCGTACAAGATTCGCCGTGATAAAGACCCGATTTGTCGGCTGAATAGAAATAAACATTATTTATGACTAAATTAAAGGTGGTTCATCAATATGTTTATTTATTTTCCATATAATAAAGAGTAATTAGTACGAATTCTGTTCCGCACCCATTAGGACTGAAGCTCAGAGTCTGATGTTGATGTTTTAGCAGAGGGGGAACCACAGAGGGGAACCGTTTTACCTCCGACAGTGCTGATCAGCAAAACAGATTCTTTTTATCCTGATTATCTTAAAGTCAAACATTGAACAGAGATGGCAGATCCTGTGCTTTAATCACAATACTACAGATTTCTCAAAGATCTCGGGTTGTAGCCTGAGTATTAATGAAACACGTTAAAGGATAATGATAATGTGTGTGATGTTTTTGATGGATTTGATTCGGTGGTAGGTTAGAAATAATAAATGTTTGGTGGGTGATGGAGGAGTTACGGTCAGTGCACATGATGTTTGATAAATACTTACTACGATCACATGTTTTACATATAATGCATTTGTGTAAATAATTGCTGTTGTCCATGTAAGCGCCATGACGACATGTTTCACATTTTGTCTGCGATGAATTACTGCAGTGAGAATCCACGTATTTCCCTGTGAGACGGAGAGACAGAAACGTTCATGTAACCCTCAGTTAGGATTGCATTATGGGATGGATGATCCATCACAAAACGTCATTCCCACTCACATTCTTACTCAGTAATGTCGCGTCACACTTACTCATCATTACACACACACACACACACACACACACATTACTATATTACTATATTACTAAACCGTTACTATATTCAATATCACTGTAGGTTAAAGGTTAAATAAACTCAAATATAAAACATAAATCAATAAAAGCCCAGAGCGTCTGATCCGGAGATATTACACGTTTGTTTCCAGTCCTGCATTTATAATGGGTGCAGCTTGTGCTCTGGTTTGGTTCGGAAATCTCTCTAAAATCCTTTTCTCCATTAATGCTGCATAAAATGAACTCAAATTCACAGGTGTTGATTTCCTTTTTTAAAATTTTATTTTGTTGGGTTTTTATAAAGAGGACGAGTCACCGTGTGACATTCTAATGATGAAATGTTGGTGTGTTGTTTTATTTATAAAGAGTCACAAGACAGAATATGGTGTTTTAGTGGTTACACAACCGTCACTGTTCCTCTCCAAATTCCTCTTTAATTAACGGGAAACTCAACTCAATTCAACTCAACTCTCTCTCTCTCTCTATACACACACACACACACACACACACACACACACACCAATATATTTCAAATACAAACACATCAAATCGGTCTATATTTATGAAACATTGCTTCTAAACAGTAAAAAAGTTAATAATCTGTACAGTATAAATGCTAAACATTCTGCGTCATTAAGAAGAAATCAATTCTAAAGCTTTGAAAGTGAATCACGTGATGAAAGCACGTAGACGTACGATAATTATCTTCATTAATACGAATCCCAAAACGTTCTCACCTTTAGGACAGAATTTACAGCAGAAGCCTTGATGTAGATGTTCCTCAGAACGGCACGTCTTCTCAGCCATCTTTTGAAGGCTTCAGTCTGCTTCTTATTCTCAGCTGAAGGTTCCTAAAGGTTCCTGAAACGTCCTCGTTAAGTTCCCCGTTAGGACGTCTCGTCACTTTCTCACACCTCTGAAGGGGTGTAAATGTTTTAAAGTCGGATCTTTCATCATCAGTCGCTCTGACCGCACTAAGCAAATTCGAGCTCCTCCACTTCCTGTTTCGTTATTTTAATCTCGCCTCCTCACGTTTAGTTTTACCCTCTGTGTAAGTACCATGGAAATACCCCCACCTTTATCTTACCCCTCCACCGTCACCACCCCTCTCCCTCCCCCCCATAGAAACCCAAAGCGTCACTTCCAGTATAAAGTTCCACTCATGAACGTTCCAGTTCAGCGACCCCACTGTCCATGATCAAAACTGAAAGTAACACCATCAGAAATACCAAAGCTCCAAAGGTACCGTCCTCTAGTACCAAATTAAAGATCCAGTACCTATAGAACCAGTTCCTATACCAAAGCTCCAAAGGTACCGTCCTCTAGTACCAAATTAAAGATCCAGTACCTATAGAACCAGTTCCTGTACCAAAGCTCCAAAGGTACCGTCCTCTAGTACCAAATTAAAGATACAGTACTTATACAAGCGGTTCCTATACTAAATCTCTAACGCTACTGTCCTCTAGTACCAAAAGATCCAGTACCTGTAGAACCTTTTCCAATACCAAAGCTCCAAAGGTACTTTATTCTAGTACCGACAATAAAAGGTCCAGTACCTATACAACCAGTTCCTATACCAAAGCTCCAAAGGTACCGTCCTCTAGTACCGATTAAAAGATCCAGTACCTACAGAACCAGTTCCAATGAAAAATCCAGTACATATGGAACCACTTCCTATGCCAAACGCTTCAGTTCTACCATTACCATTCACAGAAACAGAACTAACTTTAAACTGCCACAGTTATCAGTTCCAGAACTAGAACTAACTGCAAATTACCAATGAGTACCAAAACCAAAAAAAGTAAAAGTTATCATTTACAGAACCAGAACTAACTAAGGATCAGTTTCTTTATCAAGCTTTTCAGATTTCATACAAAAACGTTTCGTTCCAAATTCCAAAGCTACTAGTTCCAGTTTCAAATGGTACAGTTCTACTATTATGTTATATACTTATAGTTTATATAT
>JAUZST010012534.1:0-11400 GCA_034779995.1 Parotocinclus haroldoi
ACACACACACACACACACACACACACACACACACACACACACACACACACACACACACACACACACACACAAAGCAATCTTATGTATTTACTTAAAACTGTACTGTACAGAAATCATGTAACAGGGAACGATTCAGTAAAAAAGAGTTAAAGGGCAAGGCTGTATTAGCTCACTCACTTTCTGGCACTCGGACTTCTCTTGGCAGAGGGATCGTGGGACTGTTGTCATTGAGGTCAACAATAATCACAGTTAGGGTGGCAGAGCCAGCAAGCTTGGGGCTGCCACGATCTGTTGCCGTGATCACTAGCCTGATGTAAAATGTTAAACATTAAAAGGTTAAATACAATTCTTCCAACACACACAGGTTACTGTAATACCGACACACTCTCTGTTCCGTTTCTAACCACGTTAACAAAAAGTGGCATTTTTAAAATTTAAAAGGAACAAAGGGTCACATTTAAACTATCCTAACAATCATCAGCTTGAAAACCAAGTTATAATGTCAAACAGAGAAGCTTTTCTCAAAATAAAATACGTGCCAAAAATGTCCAGGTCCTAAACACATTACACAAAGTTGCCACATGTGCGCACATGCACACACACAGAAACACAGTTGTCTTACTATACTTCTGTGGACTTTCCATCGCCATGAATGACAATGAAAGACTGCAGCTAATTAATACTACCCATACCCCTACCCCTAACTTTAACCTAGTAACCCAAAGCAAGTATTTTGGATCTTTTTCAAAGAACAACATAGGACTTCCCATTGATGTAATGACCACTGTAATGCTAAGAAGTGCTACACCTAACCTTTATTCCTTAACCTCAGTAATCTAAAGCAAACCTCTTGACTATATAGCTTTATTTAAAAGTATAAAAGTAGTTCCTTTGTTTACTTCACGGGGACCAGCAAAATGCCTCCACAATGCCAAAAATGTCAGATTTTTCTATTGTCATGGGAACATTAGGTCCACAGTAATCTCCACGTGATAAAAAATGGTACAGACACACACACAAACACACACGCACAGACAAACTCACTTGGCTTGCATCCAGATCTCCCTGTCCATAATGGCTGCTGTGGTGACGCTCCCGGTCAGTGGGTCAATCTTAAAGAGGCCACTTCTACTAGAAGACTGAATAGAGTAGGTGACCTGACCATTTGGACCCTGATCAATATCCTCAGCTACAACCTGAATAGAGATTTTCATATGATTGAGTTAAACTAAAACAGCGGACTAACATGCAATGTAAAGCATGTGGGCTGTTTGAGCCATTTGTTCATTTGTTAGGAACAAAAATTAAGAACTCACCTGAATAATAGGAGTATCGTAACCCCGTGCCTCACGCATGTATGCCACATAGTTCTGCAGCTGAAAGCGAGGCAGGTTGTCGTTGATGTCCTGAAGCATGAGATTAACGGCCATGAAAGAGCTGGAAGTTGCAGTTTCAGCCTTCACCACTAGACGGAGTCTTGGTGTGTCCTCAAAGTCCAGGCCGTTAGAGCTCAGCACCCAAATCTCACCTGCATGTCAGAATAGGGATAGTGCAATCTATAATTGTTCATACTAATTGTTCATACATTTTGACAGTGGAGGGGAAATCAATGTTCTTACAGCTGTTTAAACCGCTGTGCCACCAAGCCCAACGCAACCAAACACAACCTGCTCCAACAGGATCTGCTTTTTGAAACAATCTACTGCTTGGCATGATTTTGCACCTAAACTGACCTGTGATAGAACTGATGCTAAACGTTTGATGTTTGTTTCCACTGAAGATGCTGTATGTGATCCCTCCGCGAGTGCCATCTGGATATTGTGCCTGGGTTCGGGCTACTGCGGTACCTGAGAGAACAAAGCAACGTCAATCTCAGTCCCACAGCCAGCGAAGCAAATTTACTGTATGTTTGACAGTTTTTTCTCTTTGAATTACCTTTGGCTGCATTCTCCTGGATGCTGACATCTCTGGAGGTACGAGAAAAGCGGATGCCCTGATAGTTCTGCTCCTTTACATAGATGATAACCACACCCAAGGACGACTGCGGAGGGCTGCCCTGATCCATGGCTTCCACAATGAGGGTGTGCTGGGCTTTGTTAAGACTGCTCAGCAAATCGGTTGTCTGAATTTCTCCAGTCAGTGAGTTTATAGAGAAGCCTTGCACGGTTGTGGCAAAACGATAGAATACAGAGCCATTAGCACCAAAGTCTTTATCTTCTGCTCTCATAGCAGCAACTACATGGTTGGTAGACACACTCCTGCTGGATACATTAATGATGAGGGGATCTTGGATGAAGAAGGGTGCATGGTCATTCACGTCTAATATGCTGACAGTGACCTGGGCTGTGGTGTTTTTGGGGTCAGCAGGAGATAGGTCCACTGCACACACTTGGAAGCTATAAGAAGCTGTTTTCTCTCGATCCAGTGGGGCTGCTGTGACAATCCGACCTGTATCAGGGTCCACCGTGAATGCACCTTTAGCTTCACTGCTCAGGAAGTACAAGATCTGACCATTCTGGCCCTCATCAGCATCTTTGGCTGTAACTGCTAGGACCAGAAAGCCAACAACAGCATCCTCTGAAACATCTACAGCATAACTGCTGCTGCTGAATTTGGGGCTGTTGTCATTTATATCCAGGACTGTGACTTGAACAGTGGCTGTGCTAGTGAGCGAGGGGCTGCCATGGTCCAGAGCGACTACTTCCAGCATATAGCTGTCTTTTGTCTCTCTATCCAATGGCCGAGAAGTGGACAAGGTTCCAGAAGTGCTGTCCAGTTGGAAGTCAGCATCTGGATCTCCAGCTTAAGAAGAAAAACATTGACATTTAGTTAACAGGTTAGTGATTGATAAGGTCAACACGTCCCAGGCCACTTAGTCAGTACTAACTCATGCCTCTATACCAGACTGCACTACACAAAACCTACCAGTTATCCTGTACTCCACATATCCACTCTCATCACGGTCTTGGTCAGTTGCCTGAATAATAAAAAGCTCCACAGGTTCAAGGTTCTCTGGCAGCTCCAGACTGTACTGCAGCCTTCCAAAAAATGGAGCATTATCATTCTCATCCAGTACTGTAATATGCACCACGGTCTTGGCAAAGTTAGGGGGCATCCCTCCATCTTTGGCATAGACTATATCACACATGACAAGCATTTTGAAAATTAGTGGCAAAGTCACCAGAACGGTGTTAACTAAATGAATGCATGTTTGCTAAAACAGACAAGAATCTCAGGTTACCAGTTACAGTGTACTGCTCCTGCTTTTCCCTGTCAAGGACTTTGGTGAGAGTTATGACACCGGTCTCAGGAGAAATATCAAAGCCTTCCACTGTCACACCTCCATAGCTTACATGTCCATTTGGACCTAGACAAGAAACATGAAAAAAGATATATGAAATACGGCACTTTTTACTCTGGCATTTTCTCAAAGCAGCGTTACAATTTTCTGTTTTCTAAGCTCAAGCCCAACTGTGCAAGCCTAGCGTGACAGTGACAAAGAAAAACTCCTTAATTGTTATAAGAAACCCATGAGAGGTCTAACACTCATCCTTCCATCGTCATTGGGTGGCTTATTCGGTACATGCAAGAATTAATACAAGTTATCTAATTAGTAAGATTGTGCAATACTAATATTAAATAAACAAGCTTAAGAAGATTTTAAACAACCTAGCTGAAAATATGTCAATTAAAATAAAATATAATAACATTTAATATGTATATATATTATCCTGAATTGGCTTTGTGTACTGGACTAAATGATGGCGAGGTGCATAATTTTACGCTATTTTATTATTCAATATTTTCTTTATCTAGTAAAATTTAGGTATTTTACTACAGACTTATTTGACTTATTTGACTAGATAAATATTTACATATATCATCTAAGACATCCAAGAAGGTCTTTTTATTTAGTCTTGGTCCTCCCAAGGTTTCTTCTTCAGTATAATGTTTAGGGTTTTTTTTCTGTCTACTGCTTTAGGCTTACTCAGTTTGGGTTGGGCCTTAGATAGTAGATAACAATCTATACATTGTAAAATTGTAAAGCTGCCTTTCAACAATGTATCATTGTGCAAAGCACTATATATATATATACGAAAAGTATAATAAAACAGAGAATATGGCACTGCAGCATATAAGACAATAATACAAGTGAATAAAATATTAAATTTAACAACTTAAACAATATGTTGAAAATATGATGAAATTCTATTAAAAGACACTACATATCTCGATAGTGGATAAACTTCTGCTTTAGCCCTTGGCACACTTTCTCCACTGTGGCACATAACTGGCAGCAGGGTGCAAGTTTGCGTGCAGACTGAGCTAGACTTGATGCCAGGGCCTGTTTACTTCTTTAATGATTCTATGGCAATAAACTACACCACTGAATTCTTCCCCCTTAATAAGGTATCATGCATGTGTGAATGATTCAAAAGGTAGAAATATGCCTGTTTCTGGCTCCTGTTCACGACAAAAAAAAAGATGCATATGTCTACTGTAGATTTGTAAATTATAACAGGTTGTTTTCAGACTAAAGAACATGTGCGCAGAAAGACAAATGAAGTGTAAATTCATATGAATCTTCTCACCTTGGTCTCTGTCAGTAGCAAAGACCGTGACTACAGTGGTCCCAACTGGCTGGTTTTCTCTGATCTGGACCTCATACTCACTCTCAAACAAGGGAGGCTCATCATTCACATCAATAACCTGGACAGACAGAACCTGAGTGGTGGAGTGCTGGGGTGTCCCATGATCCTCAGCAACAACAGTCAAGTTGTAGCTGTCCTGCTCTTCACGGTCCAGAGCTTTAAGAATGGACAGAGAACCTGACAAAAGAGAGACAACAGAACAGTTCGAATTTGTCTTTTTATGGAACACTACCTTTCCAAAAGCATTTATTATAATTAAATATTAATATTAAATTAAGTAATTGATATTAAACAATTTATTTGACGGTTTCTCAAGTTTTAATTCCCAAATTTAACAAACTACATAAATAGACTGGAAACAATACTCTTACTTTTTAAAAGAATAGAAAATTATTTAAAGTCTTTTTTTTCACTTACATGGCTCACACACAAAAGATATCATACTCTTCACAAACCACCAACACTGTACAATTCACACAGGAGCCAAAAGTCCAAAAAGCATGATTGGTTAGATGCCCAGCATTTTATTATGTCTCAAAAATTCAACCACATAATCCTCAGGAAGAAACCATAGTTTTATTGTTCCAATTTGCTCCATTTCTGCTCTGTTCCTAAACAATCCATCTATTCTGCAATGTCAAACAACTGATTTATACTGGTGAGTGTTGAATGAGATGAGAGACCCTCAAATGTCATCAATAAATGGGTCTTGGATGCAATTCTAGTCAATACTGGCCTCTCTGTAGCTAGCTAGTGGTCCACATGATAGCTGTGAGGTTCCTCTCAGTAGAATTTAGCAATTTTACCAAAGATGTAGTCATGAACTAGGAGTGTGTGATATTATGTTAATTGTTTTAATGATGTGTTAGCTGACATTATCGAGTGTGTCACTCGCTAAGCAAACAGTCAAAAACAGGCTTTAAGATTTTACATACTCACTGTGCCGTGTAGTCAGATAGGCTGAACTATGGCACATGTGCACCAAGTTTATGCTGCATGCACTAAACAAGCTGGCATTCAAACTGAAATCGCATGACTGAAGCTAAAAATTAGGGATCAAACTGCACCAGGAGACAGACACAACCAGAGTCACAGTCTACGTCATTAGCTTTAATTGCTAGGTGTGGCTCATTCTCACTCACATGGAGGTGGTTTGACTTTGAAAAGACAGATGGTGCTCAAAATAGGCATTAAAGACAATCCACATGCAGAAAATGAGCAGAAACTTTAGCTGTTCACCACAAATATAAAGCAGTCAAGAAAACAAGGGAACGTTAGCAGAATCATTTTGTAAAAAGTGCCTTATTATCAGGATATTGTCATATAATTATTATTATAGACAAAATCCCAATCCCAATATATAGATATTTTTGGTCCAAAATCACACACCCCTACCATAAACCCATCTTAAACTATCAAGGTAAGCTCCTCTTCTTTAGTGCTTAATCATGGTGAACAACAGACCTCTTTCCCCTGCAGTCGAAACCTTGTTAAACCCAAATCCCCAGTGTCTGGTCATTATCAGTTTATTACTACTCACTAAGGTGAAACCCCTCCTATTTAATGCTGTTTTAAAAAGAAGCAACTTGAACATGCATGCTAATTTGTGTTCTCACTCGTGCTTCTGGTCCATCACTGGATCTGATTTGTTTCTTTATCAGAGTGTTTCACAATCCCTGATCCAGGAGCCCCATTGGTGTACACGCCTGATAACATTAACTAAGCTCATTAACAAGCCCATTACTGAGTTAAAGCGTGTGTGTTTAAACAGGAAAATAACTCAAATGTACAGAATACAAGGGGTCCAGGACCAGGACTGAGAAACACAGCTTTTTAATCAAAAAGCTTTTTGGAATCAATAAATATAGGCAATGAAATCTCCTGCAATTACACAATAAAATATTTGTCATGGGCAACATTACAACCTAAAAAGGTGAATCCTATTTGATTTTTTCCAATAAGAAATGATATTAGTACAAGGATGCATTAAGCCTGTTTTAACATTTTCATTACCGATTATCACAGTATTATTACCTGCCATCACAAAACACTAATTCTGTTGTTAACATTGGAAAGTGGAAATTTGAAGTTATCCTTATTTATGTGTCTCAGCATCATTAGTGTTATTCTGAGCGCTGAATGGGAATTTTCTATGATAATGGAGACATTTCAGATTGCTATGTTATGTGAGTTGTGGCAGTGTTTAAGCTGATGGTTTACTGTAAAAAGATTGTGTGTTCTTACTCTGCCAAGTTACCACTGTGTTGGTCAGTTCAAATAAAAGATGCCCTGGATAAAGGCGTCTACTGAATGCTATAAAAGTCGCAGTAGACCAAAATAAAACTGAACTACAATAAACAAACTGTTCAGGAAAAAAATCCAATTGCTGCTAACTGTCCTTTAAGACTGTGTTTAAATGAAATGGTTATAACATTGCCTGTTGGAACAAGAAGATGTTTGATTGTGAGGCTCACCAGTGTTTGGATTGAGGCTAAATCTGCCTGCGGAGTTGCCTGCCTGAATGCGGTAGGACACTCTGCCATTTTCGCCTTGGTCTGCATCTCGTGCAACAACATAGAGCAGGACAAAGCCCATGGGTTTATCCTCCATTACACTGACTGCTGTTGGGGAGTTGAATACTGGAGCGTTGTCATTTTCATCTGTCACAAAGATGCGAGCTGTGACCGTGCCCCAGCGTCTGTGACTATGATCAGTGGCCAAGTCAGTGGCTCGAACCACTAGAAAAAGACTTGAAGTCTGCTCGTGGTCCAGCTCTTGACCCAGAGTGAGAACTCCAGTGATGGGATCTAGTGATAGAAAATCTGACCTCTCAGGCCAACGGTGCTGGATGGAGTAGCGTAACTCGCTGTTGGGGCCACTGCCATCCTTATCTGTGGCCTGGAAGGTGTAGATAGAGGAGCCTGGTTGCATATTCTCAGGGACAACAATGGTGATGGGGTCTTCAGGGAACTGTGGTGAATGATCATTATTGTCCTGGACAATGATATCCAGCTGGATCACATGGCTGCTTGGATATGCCTTTGAGAAGTCATCCACTGCTATCTGCAAGGTGTAGCAAGCTCCCTTTTCATAGTCCAGCTCTCTGGCCAAGTACACATCTCCAGTGAGACGGTCAACCATAAATGTGCTATCATGATCAGTGCCACCTGTTACGAGGTAAGTCACCTGCCCATCAAGCACCACATCCTGTTGGTCATGTAACCGAACTGAACCTATATTAGAACCTGGTCTGGTGCCTTCCACAGTGTTCAGTGTCATAGAAAGGGTGTTTGGTTTGGGAGGGGTTCTCGCTGACCCAAGAACCTATGGATGAAAACAAGGACAAGGTTAGAGTCAGACATGAATAACAACCATGGGCTTAAGATCTCTATGGTTGTAAACATGCAATTTCATATGGTAAAAGAGTTTAACAGAGTACCAGTATTATGGTATCTTGTATATGAACGGATGGAAAACAAATTTCAGCGACACTATGCAATATGTTAAAAAGTCTAAAGTCTTGGAGGACTGGAGCAAAATTGTGTGAAACATGCTGTCATTATGGTCACGTTTATGTACAAATATGTTACTGTCGGTCAGAGTTACTGAAGATATCTTCAAAAGCGCATTTAGTATGGTGACATTTTTGTGGAGTTGATTCTAGATTCCAGAATATTAAAGAATATACTTTAGATTTACTGATAATATAATCAGGATAAATAATTTACTGAAGATAAAGGAATCAATACATTTGGGAATTTCTATACTGGTATGCACCATTTAACATCCACCCGATCTACATCTGATTGCAACAACTGAGGTCTTAAATATGTAAATAAATTATAATAGGAAATAAAATTCTATACACAAAGGCCATCAACAGACTCAAAATAGCAAAGACACTTTACAGTGCTGCTCAACATATGTTACAGTACACAGTACAGCACTTATGTCTAATTACCATATTAATTGCTTATTTATCTACTGGGAACATAGTATTATTGTTTTGTGACACTTTAGGGCAGTGCATTTTGCATCTTCTGCCCAGCTGGTCACACAAGCCAGTCAAAGCTGCGGATCCACGAGTGGAGGTGGGAATTAAAGAGCAGAAGTATGTCGTTTACTTTAAAGCTCACAACCTTCCAGTCAAACTTGTTAGTTCACGTTTGGATTACAGCCTGCTCTATCTTGGTTAATTATTTTAGAGACATTGTTGTGCAAATAACTAGTGTTTGTGTGTATGAATGTTTGATACCTATTTGTAAAAAGGCTGCAAATGTTTTTATGCATGTGCCTGTCCTATTGTTAGTAGTACTACTTTGATTATCACCCGCTACCTGTATATTCTCTCTAACCTGTAACTATATAAACTGGTTCACAGTCACTCACTCAATTAATTTTGCTATGATTTAATATACATTTAGTATGTATTTAATTAACATCTAGGCTGCCCATGGAGGATGGGTCCCACTCCCAAGGTTTCTTCCTACCATTTTAGGGAGTTTTTACTTGCCACTGGCACCCTAGGCTTGCTCAACTTGGGATTGGCCTTTAAAGATAATGTAATATTGTAAAGCTGCTTTGAGACAATGTTACGTTGTAAAAAGAGCTATATAAATAAAATTGAATTGAATTGAATTCACTCATTAATCAGTTATGATGTTTGACACATTTACATTTTGTTTGCATGCAGCTTTTCTGGCGAAAGTAACCTTTATATTCACATTACAGCGGCATAAAAGAAAGCGCGACTATGATGATATCTGGTCAACCATTTGGGTCAACATTCTGTTTCACAGATTTGATTGTTAAACAGCAGATATCCGTAGACCTCTTACAAAGACAGCAATACAAAGACAGAACATTGTGTAAGAGCGGTATACCTAACGAATTACTACGGAATTGTGGAGCGTATATTAACATTGATATGTGAAAAGCAATAGGGCTTTTGAAATTCTCTGCTGTCTACATTCGACTGCAATTAAGGTGCAATGTATCCATCTGCCACATAAAAGCTCTGTAAGGTCATTTTGTGTGTACTCTGAATGAGTCTACAATACTCTCAAATGCTACACTAATGATAACAGGTGAAAGCATTCATACTTAAATCCCCATGAAAGGCAAGCAGACACATCTGACTGTACCAAGCAGCAGAGGAGTTTTCAAATGCCTATAAAAGCTTAACTCAACATTCTCCAAAATGCAATGTACTGGAGTGACCCACTGCGTCTGTTATTACTTCAGTGCTATTCCGAATATTGTGTTGACGTTATTGTGGTGAAACGTTATCTGGACTCAGTGTGTCCGTCAGTGCTACCGTGCGAGAGGGCTGAAGTTAGCAGCTCTTTATATCTGATCAGAGCTAGCCACAGCTGGGCCCCATCACGGGCCATCTGGGAACACTTGATTTATAAATGCCTTTTCTTCTCTCCCTCTCATTCTTTAGGAGCAGAGATATCACAGGCAACCGCTCATTCCATAATTAGCATCCTATTGCTTTTTTAGAAATCACACAAAAGAACAGTCTACAGTTCCTGTATAATAAAAGAACTTAACTGCCAGCCAGGGTACTTCAGCTCAGCACATATTCTCCAGATATAGAATAGTGTATTTCCTAAAATCTTGAATGAGTAATGTGTTAACTTCACTGTGAATTTAACAGACTCCACTAATGTGCGAGTAGTATAGGACTCAGATAGAGCTCGGATAAGCGCAAAATGAATCACTATATGGACTGTGATACACCTCAAGTCACGTGATTCATTAAATCTTATTGTTACAGGTGGATACAATCGAGCACCTACAGTCTTCCTTTACAAACATTTTGTGAAACTGTGGGACATTCCAAAGAGTTATATTAATCCAGACATGGTACCATAATGGGATAACCATTAACCATTAGTTCCAAAACTCCTTTGGCATCAACATGAGCCCAAAGACATGCTAGGAGTTTAATGGCATGGGGTTTCTATGGCAGAATCAGATGTAATGGCATATAAGGATCAGTTTGCTGAGTGTTGAGCTGTAGAGAGTTTTTGTTTTCTAAAACGCACCTGTATGCGCAGGACACTGGAAATGCTCTGAGGTTCAACTCCACGATCTGAGGCAGTCACTGTCAAAGTGTACTCAGCCTTTTCTGCCTTCTTCAGCATAAAGGAGGAACGCAACTCCCCTGTGTTTGGATTCAGAGAGAATCGCTCTGCCCTGGATCCTGAGACACAAAAAGGAAAAAAAAAATTGCATAACTACTTATTTCTGATAAGGACAATGTCATGCAAAATAACTTTATATTTGACAATGTACAAAACTGAAAACAAGCTTGGTAATATCAAACCTAGAGGTAATTTTAAGAAAGACAATTTCAAATGAAGGGATTTGAAAGGGATTTTCATCTAAAGTAAACTGCGTTTGGCTTTCACATTATAAAGGAATAACTGGCTCAAATGTGGATGTTTCACAGCTGATCAGTTAATAGCAAATGTCATTTATGTTATGCAAACCTGTTGATAAACACATATTAAACATTGTATGTCATCTAATAATGTTGTAGTACTTGAATTAGGATAAACAGGAAATCTCTACTTGTCTCGCTCTTAGGCACTTATCTGGTACAGGTCTTATCTCTCAGGGTAAGGTTGCTGTTGAGACCAGTCCAATGTGCCTGTTTGAGGTAATATTAAGTATAAACCCTTTAATAATTAATTCCGTTCTACAGATTGAAAGTTATTGTGTTTTCATATAAATTCAT
>JAUZST010012535.1:0-11399 GCA_034779995.1 Parotocinclus haroldoi
TATAATATAATATAATATAATATAATATAATATAATATAATATAATATAATATAATATAATATAATATAATATATTTTAAGGTGTGGCACAATTTACATTTATGTAATTTAGGAAATGCCCTTATCCAGAGGGACTTACAATTCATACAGTCTTACTGACCAAGCGTTTGTGGGTTAAGGGCCTTGCTCATGGACCCATCAGTGGTGGCTTGGCAGAGGTGGGATTTAAACCCTGGACCTTCTGCTTCATAGTCCAGTACCTTAACCACTAGGCCACCACAATGGCACAGTGGTCTGCACTGATGTTTCACAACTCTACGGTAGGATTCATGGCTTGGAACATCAACGGAAAGTATTCCAAATTACATATTCCAAAGACATCAGTTAGGTCAGCTGGTGCCTTTAAAGTATCTCAGCGTGTGTCTAAAAGTGAGCAAGACCTCATGAGAGAGAATGAGATAGAGAAAGGGAGAGATGCGCCTTGAGATGGATTGGTGCCCAATTTATGGTTGGTTCCCTGTGTGGGTTATGCTTGGCTCCCTATGACCCAGAATTGGATTGAATGAATATGAAAAAGAATTAATATATTTTAAGGTGTAGATTCAGTTTCGTTCTTAATTAATTATTAGAATGTAAAATATTTTTGAAATACAACAAATATTAATACAGTATGTTCCAGTTAATAACACTTGAAGTCGGCAAATTAGTGTTTTTAGCATATAATAATACTAAATATATGCACTTTTTGCCCTAATATCTCCATTTTAGGGACAAACGAAGGTATAAAATGAAGTAGCTCCAATTTGTGGTACTGTTATTTGTAAGGATTTTGAAATAAAATATAGACTACAAATGTTATCATGTGACCGTTTAACTTTCCTAATAATGACACTTACTGCTAAAAAGTATGTAGTATTCAGTATATAATCAATTAGTATGTACAGAGCACTGGCAATGGCAGTCAGTATTCAATTTAATGAAGTGTCAGCAGCAACTTGTTTACCAGTATTATAAAACTTCACTACAATATTGCATTATTCTCTTTCTGATAAACAATGCCACATCTTTTGTGAGATGCCTGACACACAGCCTATAGATGCTCAGTGAAGTCTGTGTGCTTATTGGTGTGTATGGCACGTTCATTTATCTGCTGTTTTGAATAGGATTATTCCTATAGATTACTGGGGGCAGGTGTGTTTTGCACAGGAAAAAAAGCATCTTGCTGTTTACCTGACTGTTATTTTGCACCATTTCCCTTATGATAATTGGTCGTTCTCTTAAATGGGTGAAGATTAAGGAATGTGATTTCTCAAATGTCAATAAATGAGTGGCAGCAATTCTTACAATATATCTACAATTTACAAAGATAAAAAACAAGATGCAAGGCAAAACTGTAGTACTAGGTATGGCAGTTGCACTGGAGAGATAATACTTGCGTGACTGTGACCCTCTATGTGACCCTATACATATATAATAGCTTTAAACATCTGTGTATTACTTCCTCTAAACAAAATGACAGATGAGACAGATGAGGTTCATATCATGCTTGCTGCACATCACAGCAGGATGATCAAAGAATCATAAATGTGATTTAATATTGTTTGAGACATTGACACTTATTAGAAGTCCAGTGTTTAATAACTTGTTTCTCTACATCAGTGTTGTTTGATCCACATCGGTCTTCTGTCTCAACTTCATAAGGCATCAAAACGTCGAAAATGAACAAATAAACAGCTGTAATGGGAGCTGGATGAAAGCAAGAATGATATATCTTAGGAAAGAAGTTTCATAGACAAAATAGTCACTTCAGTTAATTTTAGAACCATAATCTATGTATTTATTCATATATTAATTAATCAGTATTCACATAACAAGGGGCACAGCTTGTCCAAAGCCTTTTCTCTGGGTGTTATTTTGATCTAATCATTGAACAGGATGAGTCAAAACCGAGTCAAAAGCCACAGGACACAGGGTGAGTCAAAAGTCATTGGACACGTCGCATGCTGCGTTGTGGACTTTTCACAAAGGCTGCCAAAACCATTGCTGAAGTTTTTCCATTGGTAGCGATCCTCTGTGGCTTTTGAGTTACTCTGTATATACTGGCTTGATTCATGGAGATACAGGGAAAACATGCCAAACAGAACTCAGATAGTAACTGTGATCAAGAATCGAAACCACATTACTTTGTGGCGTCAACAAAACCTCCCACCACTATAAAATACACCACACAAACATATTACAAACTGGGGTATTTTATGACTATGGTATATTAACTGGTTGTCAATTATGTTTGTCTTTTGAATAATTAGAAATAAATGAGACAGAATTATGCTACTGAAATAGCAAGTGGTAAAAATGTGATTACAATGCAAATTACGATATATAGCAACATGATAATGCAGTAAAAACCAGAACAGATAAGTACACTGAATACATGGTAGTATTTTTCATTTATTATGATTTAATTATGTGTATATTACATTTATATTTTCACTTATAGATTTATAAACGTTGGCTGTAGATTAAATGTACAGGACGGTCACAACATTGGCACTTTTGGCTTTCTGCTACCATCTTGAGGTGATACAACAAATTACAAGTAAATTTAAGTGATTGTAGTAGGACATATCTGTAGAGTATTTTCATTAATCTGGCAAAAACATATTAAACAGAGGCTGTGAAAAGCAATAGTAGAAAAGAGAACAGGTAAATGCACTCACTGATCACTTTATCTTGTTTCTACCCAATTGTCAATTTTATCAGTTTCATTTACCATATATATTCCCTCTGTAGTTCTACAATTACAGACTGTAGTCCATCGGTGTCTCCTCATGCTTTGCTAGTCCCCTAGCTCTAGACTCATAAAGGATCAGATATATCAATACAAAAATACACATTATAGTCTAACCTTCTAGTCTATAACAAGTAGCTTTGGGATGAGACTTAGACTAGTGTTGCTGTAGTTTTTAAACTGTTTGATCACTTATTGTACTCTCTACTAGACATCTACCATATTGCTCCACTTTGTAGATATTAAAAAATATATATATAATATTACTAATACCAAAGGTATACCAAAGGTATTAGTAAAATCGAGACAGTAGTTGTTGCACGGTTTTTGTGTTAATCATTCTCAAATCCTTTGTCAGTGCTTTGATCTGTGTCACTGCAGTGCTGGGAATGATCCACCGCCCAAACTGTACCTGATCTGTAGTGGTTCTGTGGGGGTTCTGACCTTTACAGAACAGAGTAAAGGGGACTAACAAACTGACAGCAATTGAAACACAGAGGTTTACCCAATAAAGTGATGGAAGTATATGGAGTTGTACTCCAAACCGGGCCCTGTGATAAACTGGTGATCTGTACAGGGTGAACATATGCCTGTCACCAGCAAATTCTGGGATAGGTTCAAAAACTCCTCTGCAACTTGGCCAGGATATCATCATATCATCTATAAAATGGGAAGCTTTGCTTTACTTAGCTTTTTTATCATTTGCATTTACTTCCTTAAGCTCTCTGGTGCACAAGAAATTAAAGATATCATTCCCACTTTTTCAAACTGAGGTGCATTTTTTTAATGCAATGCACTTCTGCTCTGAAAAATGTTGAATCGCTAATTGTTTGAAATGTTAAATTACATGATTGTTCTCACCATGTTAAAACAATAGTGTGTATCTTAAACCATTACAATTATCCTTTATTTTTCATTTATTTGAGAATATTCTTTTTACTTCGTATATACCCTTTATACCTTTTTACTTCTTGATGTTCTACGTATCTCATTATCATTTTCTTTTTTTTAATCCTATGTGAAAGTGTATTTCAACTTGGAAAGTTATTGTCTCGTCCTTGTATTATTATTTGTGTATGTATATATGTGTATGTACTGTGTATAGACACACGTGTATAGTTTAGTTTATATTTTAGCATATTTTAGTTTAGTTTATTAATTTATATATATATTTTTTTTTTATTCTCTTTCAATGTTTATTTTGTTTCTTTTTTTACATACAGTTTCAGATGTGTAAAGGCTGCTGAACACCATTTTGTATCTTATTAGAGACTGTGATTAATGGTGTAATGCAATTTTCAATTAAAAAATAATGGCTAATAAGGAATATTCGATTGATCTTACATTACATATATTTTTGCCTCCATGTGTAAAAGATTTTACTTCACTTCTGGTTTAACATTGGCTAATGCTAGTAGTGAAGAGCTGTGTGTTAATCTAAAGTTACAGGCAATTTTAAATGCATTTAAATAGTGAAGTACTCTAGTCAAAATAAGTGCTAAGCAGATGCTGTATCCACAGTGATTTATATAAGTGCTTTGTATTCTCCTTAAAAGGTTTTTTTGCATTCACCAATCAGTCTTCAACAGAATTTGCAATGGAAAAACTCATTTTTAAGGTGGTTATGTGGGTAGCTCATTGTAATGTGACTCACATTTGTTAAATACATTAAGATTTCTTTTTATTTGTCAGCACGCATCTTTCTTGTGTCAAAACTCTATATAGTGTACAGATGTTGTAAGTGCCAGTGCATTTCTACATTCATAAGTGGGCATACCCAAGTCGTAGTGGCTTTCGCAGAGGGGACAGTGTTATTTTCGGAATGTTTTTCTGGCACATGTGAGGACCCTGGTACTGGCTGAAGTATATCTGAACACTACAGCATGGTTAGACATCATTTCTCACCCATTTCATCACTTCACGACCACAAGCAGTGAGTCCATAGCAGAATAAAGCACCATAATACAAAGCGTGTAATGGAACTAAATGATTCAGGCTGGTTCCAAGAACACAACAGCAACCCTGTATTTAAGGTGAGATTTTAAACAGGTGGGCTGTACACAGAAAGATTTAGCTGCAGTCTAATTTGTAGTATCTGCAAAGCCCAGTTATTTCCACATGCTAAAACCTTCTTGCACATCTTATGTATGCATAATTATTTATCTGTCTCATTATTACAATATAAGCAAAACATACAGGAGATTTGTATGAAGTATTGAAACACAGGCTATGAGCTACAGTGGTAAATATTTAGTGTGACCTAACTACTTGAGTAATAGCAGCATTTGGTAGATTCATCAGGATTCATCAAGGTAGGCTAAAGCTCATAAAGACTGGAATGGAGATCAGTGGAAAAGAGTATTAGGAAGTCATCAACAAGGTGTTATATATGGTCATCATACCATTGCTAAATCAAAAGGTGGCCTAAGACATTTGCACAGTACTGTAGAATTTGCCAATATGTGAATTAGTAAACATAAACAAGACAAATAATACACCATTTATTGACATTTCTGGCCTTTCTGACATTTTTGAACGGCTTTACATTTTTAAATAGTTTTAAAGCTGCTAGAGATTAAAATCAAGACTTCAGCAAACCTGAGCACAATGTAAGAATTCTTATAGATAACTGCTCAATTTCAGGTGAGACAGATGAACACTTTTTGATCAGGCCAAAAACCTGAGAGACGGAAGTGCACATATTATTTTTATTTTGATTTCTCTCACTGTTGTTTGGGAGAAAGTACAGAAATTTAGGAAGATGTATTGAGCACAAGGTCTACATGCAACTATTGATGGAATCCTAAGAAGTGCTAAATATTTCTATATAATCAAAAGCTATAGCTAATAGAGTTGGCTTACTATTTTTTACCAATAACTAGCCATTTTAATATTTTATAAATCATACTAAATAATTGATGGGACTGTTCCCCAGAGAGCAGTTCTTTCCAAGAAAATTGTCATTTCCACAAAATTATGTGACGTGATTTATATAAATCACAAGCAGCATGCTTATTAGATTAGCATAGGACAGCAGATATACACTCACTGATCATTTTAATTTATGTCATTAGCAGACACCCTTATCCAGAGCAACTTACCCAATACATTCTTACATCCCAAGAAATTGTGGATTAAGGGCCTCAGGGAGCCAACTGGTAGAGATGGGACATGAACCCTGGACCTTCTGGTCCGTATTCTAGTACCTTAAACGTTACAGACTGTAGTCCATCGGTTTATCTACATACTTTGTTTTCCCCCTTGCTCTATTCTCTAATGGTCAGGACTCCCACAGGACCAGCACACATTAAGTACCATTTGGTTGGTGGATTATTATCAGCAGTGCAGTGACACTGATCTGGCAGGGGTGCATTATTGTACGTTGTAATGGTTTGAGTGAGACACAGCAAACACCAAACTCCAGCAGTGCTACTGGAGTTTCTGAACACCTCAGTGTCACTCCTGGACTGAAAATAGTGCACTAACCAAAAACATAGCATAGAAAAACTTTGAAATTGAAATTAGTACTTACATGATGATGTTGTCACTTTTTTTGTCCGTATTAGAAACAAAAAAATTTATTTGATGGAAAAGTAAAACAATAGGAAACAATAAAGGAAACTGGCAAATTATTACATGTTTATTTAATCAAATTTTTCTGTTTATCATTTTACAGTTAAAAATTAAGGATATGATATGCTATCTAAGACAGACTGGTGATTCAATTTACGCTATGGCTATTATCCTTACCAGGATAAACAGCATTCAAAATTCTTAAAATAAAGTGTTTCCGAAGATTTCCAAAGAATCGGTGTAGATCAATTATGAAAGCTGCAGGAGTAATGAAATACAGAAACTGTGGACTTTTGGATTATATTGTTGTACAATGACTGTACCTGGTGATGGAAGAACAGCTCAAAGTGATGACTAGAACTGGTAGTGGAAGGTAAACAGGAAAAGACAGAAAACAGAATATGTAATTAGGAATGTTTAGAACAAATAGGCTGAAAATATCAGCATGAGACATCAGCAACCCAGCTCCACCAGCAACCAACAAACCTCTGCCCTTAATCTAAGATTTCTCAATCTTGGACCTGTATTGGCCCTGTGCTCTAGTTTTCTCCCATATTCCAAAGGCACGCATTAGGTAAACTGGTTGCTTTCAATTGGCCCTGTATGGATGTGTGAATAGTATCAGTTTAAACTTCTTCCTGTTGTGAAGAGTCATTGATGCTGATGCAACATTTAATAAACAAATAGATAAACAAGTAAGCAATAATGGGATTAGGATACAGAAAGATGCAGTGCATGCAGACAATACCGGGACACACCTAAATACAGGAACAAGCCTAAACAATGACAGGTAGAGTAATGCAGTAGCTAGCACATAGCATTTAATTTACCATTTGTGGTGCTATTACAGGTCGCTTCTCTGTACAGGATTGCAGCTGTACTGACTTGGAAATTGCACGTGAGACAATTATTTACTCAAAACTGAACTCTGAAGCTAATAGTGCAGTGAAGTCTATAATAAGAGGCACGAGCGTTTGCATTGTTTGAGAAGACTAAACTTCCATTTTTATAAAACCATGATGACCTTGTTTTAATCAGGCTTTTGTTGAGTTTATCCTTCTCTTTGGTGGGCTAGTTTGGAAAAATAATAGAAACTGAATAAGTAAACCGTCAGTAAATAGTCTAGTTGGTAAACCGCAAAACGTAGGTTAACAACTAATTTGTGGGTGATAGCACTATCCCCTTTATTTCTGGGTGAGGTTTAGAGTCCCAAAATGTAGAACAAAGCAATACAAAGCCAGTTTCATTCCAGTAGCCATTACTGCGATAAATAGTTTAAATAGGCCTTAACAGGTAGGGAACCTAAGAATTTTGTTTGTTTGTTGTTAGTGTTTGTGTTCTGTGTAAATAGATTGTAAATGATTTCTTGTTAAAACATCGATTATAACAATAACAGTGTACTTGAACAACATTGCCCATAAGAATTAGAGGATATTTCAAAAAGTAATATCCCATTATGAAATATCCACTATTTTTTGTGAGCAGTGTATATGCAGAATAATTAAAGTATACTTTTTCTAAAAGCATACTTACATTTTTAGCTACTTTCAGTGTACTTTGAAAAAGTATACTTTATTTCACTGTGCTAATTTTTACTGGTAATGTACTTAATAAAAATGTATACTTAATATTATTTGTGCTTTTGTTATGATAAAACTATTCATTTACTAAGTGTGTCCTAGGAGCCTATATTTCTGCACTGAAATTACTTTGGTGAAATTTGCTAGCAAAACATTCATTTTGTGTTGCTTATTAAAATTATACTTTTAATGAAGACCGCGCATAAACCCTTTAACTGTTTAAAGTAGTGTGTAGTGGTGAGCTTAATGTGAAATAAAGTGTGTTGCATATACTACTTCTTTGTTTTGCAATAATGGTTCAATGTTTACGTTTTACAAAATGACATTAATGATCTGAATTTTGTTTTTGTCCAAAATAAAAAATTGAGAAATATGTTAAAATAAAGTGTTCTTCATTTGTTATACTGCTGTGCATGTTTTATCTCATGGATATTTTTCTATTAACTATATGCATGTATCTTCATTTGTCCATGAAAAAGAAATAGTTCTATTTGAATTCTATTTCAAGCTCAATATTGGCATAACCAAGGGAAATTGTACTGTAAAAATGTATACATTTCACAGTACATTTTCCCGAGAATATACTGTAAAATTACATGCTGTCCTCTGATCTGTGGTTTGTAATATGTTTCACCAGGGGCTTCACTATATAGGCTACAATTTCACGTTATAATGGCCAGCTTCATCCACATGGTGGCATTGCAGGCCAGTGCTTTCCATCTAGAACGCGCTTGAACGCCTAATACGAAGTATATTCATGAGAAAACCACTTGAATTTAAGTATATCAAGTTAAAAAATAAGAATAAAATGTACTACCCATTACCCTTACTGAAAAAACAGACCAGCATGATGCTGGTGACCAGCGTTTGTTGGGTTTTGAATATGTTTTTGCTGGGGATGCTGCTGGTGACCAGCACATCCTGGTCTTTGCTGGTTCTTGGATGGTTGTGACCAGTGAATGCTGGTCTTTTCTGGGTATGCTGGTGACTAGCACATGCTGGTTGAATAACAAAACCAGCAAGATCATACTGGGCAAACATCACCACACCAGTTTAAACCTGCATTGATCTGATGCTGATCAATGCTTTTTTAAGCAGGGACAGTAGTCGTAAATAAGATCGACACAATAAAATATGGCATTAACACCTAAACCTAGTTTGAAACCAATTATCTACCAAACAGATTCAATTTAAAAGGCTATAGCTTGTTAAAATGAAGACGAGCGACACGACTTTTCTACCCTGGAAAAAATGTACTGTAAAGTTCAGAGTGAACTTGTAAATTGATTGACAGTTTTAATGTGAACGTTCACAGTTCTACTATAAATGTTTGATGGTCATTTGGCCATTTCATGGTTCCACTGTCAAATTTCATTGTATAATTGTAAACTTGATCGACTATGAAGTGACCATAAATTATTTCAGTTCTTGCATGGATTTTGATAGCAATTTGGCCACTTTATGGTTCTACTGTCAAAGTTTACAGTACCTGTGTATGCACCAGATGGCATTAACTTACCGTGTGTGTGTGTGTGTGTGTGTGTGTGTGTGTGTGTGTGTGTGTGTGTGTGTGCCCCATATGTGCATATATGTATTCTGAAAATCTTTAAACCTTTACACTTTTTTTCAAATTTTGTTATGTTGAGGCCCTGTGCTAAAATTGTAACAAATGAATATAAAAGTTTACAATTGTAAAGGTTTTCCCCACTGCACTTAACCCTCATAATGAGAAAGGGAGAAGTAGAAGGATTCAGAACCTACAGTGCTATGACACTTTATGCTTTCTATGAAAAATGTAGCTCTCTGCATCACCCATTTATGTTGATAATCTTTGAGATGTTTCTACACCTTGATTGGACTCCACCTGTGGTAAATTCAGTTGAATGGACACTATTTGAAACTACACACCTGTCTATATAACGTCTGTCTATATAATGTTTCACGATTAACAATGCATATCAGAGCAAAAACCAAGCCATTAGGAGAAAAGAACTGTCTGTAGAGCTCAGAGACAGGGTTGGTGGAGGCATAGATCTGGAAAAGGCTACAGAACAAAATGCTATACAGATAGTTCTGAAGAGCACAGTGGCTTTTATACTTATTGAATAGAATAAGATTTGAGGAACCAGGACAAAATTCTATTGTTTGATGAAACCATTATTTAACATTTTAGCCTCAGTTCTAAGCGTCATGTCTGGAGGAAACAAGCCTCTGGTCGTCATCTGCCCAATGCCATCCTATAGCGAAGCATGATGGTGGCTGCATCAGGCTGTATGGATGTTTTCAGCACCTGGGACAGACAGATTGGTCAAGGTTGAGAGAAATCCGAATGCAGAAATACAAAGATATCCTTAATTAAAACCTGATTCAGAGCACTCAGACTGGGCTAAAAGTTCACCAGCAAGACAGTGACCCTAAGCACACAGCCAAGACAACAGAGAAGTGGATTAGGAACTATTGGAACGTCCTTGAGTGGCCCAACTAGAGAACATCCCTGGAGAGACCTCAAAATGGCTGTCCTCCAACAGTCCAACGCAACCTTACAGAGGAGAAAATGACAGAAAAAATGCCACTTATGTCATTGCAACATTTTAGTTTTTCTTTCTTAATAGATTTGCCGAAACTTCAAAAATTATGTTTTGGATTTGTCAATATGAAATGTGAACCGCAGAGGGTCTAAATACTTTCCTAATGCATTTTATAATATATAATTCATTCGATATTGTTATGTAGATATTACACAATTTTAAAGCATAATAATAACTTATTCTGGCCTTTTCTACAGGATCTGCATGATTTTTCACGATTTTAGAACTATTTTGAGACTTTAAAGCAACATTTGCTGCCAAAAAGAACATCCTCTGATTTATGTGAGCAGTATATACAAATAACAAATTAATTGAAGTTTCACAGACAACAGACGTGTGTTAGGTTAATTGGTGTCTTCAGTCAGTGAAAAGTAAAGCTTTATGCAATGCAAAAGACATATATGAACAACATACAGAAAAGATGATGACCTAGGTTTAGCTGATTTGGACTGACACAAAGTGGAAATGTGTTATGTGCTTTTGTGGTGGAAATGTTGTTCCTGATTTCATAAATAATGGAAGAGGAGCGCCAATGCTTACCAAAGTTCAGAGACATCAGCCATTATGGTTGCTATGCATGTTTAATGTAATATATAAAAAGAAGGCCAAAACAGAACTGTGTGCAAGTACATGAGATTAACTAACAACAGACATGGTTAAATAAAAATATTTTATTTTATCAAATTTATTTGAAAAAAACTGAAATTTCACATGGTCATAAGTATTCAGACCCTTTAGTAGAAGCTCCCTTTTGAGCCATGAGTCTTCTTGAATAATGAAACAAGTTTTTCCTTGATTTGGGGATTCTCTGCCATTCTTCCTTGCAGATCCTCTCCAGTTCCGTCAGGTTGGATGGTGAACGTTGGT
>JAUZST010012536.1:0-11399 GCA_034779995.1 Parotocinclus haroldoi
GCCTGTATCACTGTGGTTGCTCCCATTGGATGCGTGTATGTATGCATGTATGTGTGTGTATATATATATATATATATATATATATATATAAACAAACAGCGAATTAAGTTTAATTCTGCCCACCCTGCCAATATCCTAAATTCATCTTAGCTATTGTAGTTTACAGTTACTTTGAAATTAACTGGAAAACCAAACTGTTCCAAAACAGGAGAAATGACTGGTATGGGCATGTCCACAGAGCTCCTGGTGCACCCCCTAATAGTTAGACTAAAGGGGGGGGGGGGGGGGACCTAAAGTCTAAATAGGACCTGGTGATATCTGCCAATCTTGACATGCGAGTGCTTTCTGATCATGCCATCAGTAGGGAGAAGCTGAAAATAAAAAAGGTTCAGAGCATAAATCAAGTAAGTAGCATAGGTAGGTAAATGTGTGTGGGTGCGTGTACGTACACACACACACACACACGTTAAAATAAGCTTTATTTAAATAACACACCTCCCCAGTGAGCAGTTTCAATAGCGTGGATTTGCCAGCTCCATTTGGCCCCACGAGAGCCACCCTGGTATCCAAGTCAATTCCAAACTCCAGTTTTTTATAAATAAGTGGCTGAAAGCAGAAATAGAATCAACATGCATAATATGCATAATAGAATAAAAACTGCATGAGTGAACACTACTAAACAGTCAAATGGATTGCTAGTACTCTGGCCAAGTATGGAATCATAGTAAAAGTAAATATGTAAAAGTCTTCAGCTAACGTATATCACCTATATACAAGAAAAGCTTATTTTAAATTCGTTGGATGGATTTAACCTATGGAACATTAATCAACAGCACAAAGCTATCTATTATAGCCTATTAATAAACCTATTAATGAATGTGATCACTGTGCACGCTGGCCACACAAAGCAGACTTGTGGCTACATGATCTGGCAAAGTACAGATCACTCAGTGCCTGCACACCATAGTTGATCTAAAATGGCCATTTGGTCAAAGCCAAATATGGATTTCTAAAATCATTTCAGTTTAAAGTAAAATGCAGTATGTTCTGGTTACAATTTTCTCACATCCTTGCAAACTGAAATAGTGGAGTGACTTGGAAATTTTTTCTGCATTATAAAATACACTGCTCACAAAAATTAGGGGTTATGTCAAAATGAAAAATTTTAAGTAACATAGATAAGTAATATATATGCAAATGTTTGAAAGAACAGATGGCATTTATTTGGGGTACAACAGTTTGGAACATAAGGTTAGGTCTATTTGCTTAAATATAAATGATATATTAGATATCTAAATTGCAGCCTACTGAACACAATCAATCACAGACTGACTTTATAGGGACTGTGCGAGCGTCCTTACCGTATCATCAGAATATTTGAAGCTGACGTTCTGAACCATAATGACAGGAGGTGGGATCTTCCCACAGGAAGGGAAATAAAATGACAGCGTCTAGAAGGCAAGAGACAGAACCAAGTTGGTACATGAACACCAAAACGTACAGACGATTTCAGCAGCTGTGAATAAAGAATAAAAAGCAATTTCTCCAAGCATTCAAGGGAGAAGAACTCAATCACCTTATCGTTCACCACACGTTCAGTAAGCCCTGAGGCCACCATCTTCTGCAGTGTCTTCTCTTTGCTCTGAGCCTGGCGTGCCAGCTTGGCAGAACCGTGACCAAACCGTGCTATGTAGTTCTAAAAGAAAGACAGCTTAAAGTTTGAACACTTAAAACAACAAGTGTGGAACAATGAGCTGAAACCTGGAACCCAAAAAGGTAAGGACGCAAGTTTTCTGCCATTTTGCTTTAATAAAAATACTGATAAATTAAATATTTACATCGTTCAGTTGCTGCTGCATGAACAAAATGTGTATTCATTTACTGGAGCAGGAAAGCAAAGGAAATCAAACCAGCGTTGAGAGGGAAGACAGCCAGTATACGAGTGCCTATGTAATGATGAGGCCTGCATCTAATGGTTATTTTGGTAGTAGACTAATCTGTCCATAAGCCAGTACTTTTGTCCTGTCTCATTCCAGTGCATATTTTACTTCACCAGCTCAAGTCTGCACCCCTTTAAATGCCACAGTGTTAGCCAGTTTCGGCCTTCAGACAAATTACCATGGCAGATTAATTCCAATTCCATCACAGGGTACATGTGCTCCGGCTCTCTCATAGCACTTCATAGACGCCAGTTAGCAAACATGCAAAAGGTCAACTATCTTACAGTTGAATGTGGAGGAAGTTTAATAAGTGCACCTGAGGAAAAACTGCTGACAGACAGCATAGGGTCCTTTTGTTTACGATGTTCATTCATCTGCTACAAAACTAGAGCTGTGCTTTGCAGCAAACTTCTTACAATTACAAAGTAATGACAAATTTCCAGAGTCTACACTTTCACTCAACACACACAAAAATTCCCACCCTCAAAACAGGACTCCTGGCCTTAAGAATTAAATCTCACCTTCATATGTGCAATCTGGTCTTGCTCCCAATTAAAGCGTTTCATTTGGTTCTCCTCCAGCTCCTCTCTGGTTTTCACATACTGGTCATAATTACCCTACGAAACAACACCACACAATATTACCATTAATTGTTTAAGAGTCAGAATCAAGTTTCTACTTTTCACAGCATTTATCTGTACTTCGTTTGGGTGGTATTAACAGAGGCATGCATTGAAGATTCCAGAATTGCATTCAACAGCCACTTTATTAGGTACAGTCGCAAGTATCAGGTTGGACCCAGTTTGCCTTTAGAAATGCATTAATTATTTGTGGCAAAGATTCAGCAGAGAGATTGTGGGCCAGATTCACAGGACGGTATCGTGCAGTTGCGGCAGATTTGACGACTGAACATCCAAGCTGTAAATCTCCTGTCTTGTCGCATCCCAAATGTGCTCTAATGGATTTATATCTGGTGACTGTGGAGGCCATTTGAGTACAGTAAACGTCTGCTCAAAAACCAGTTTGAGATGATTTGAGACATCTGACATGGCACGTCCTCTTGCTGGAGTTAGCATCAGAAGATGGTACACTGGTTACATAGGGATGGACATGGTCAGCAACAATACTCTGATATGATGTGTTATTGAAATGATGCTCAGTTGATATGGAGTTGGGCCCAAAGTGTGCCAAGAAAATATTTCCACCCCATTTTACCAAAAAAAATTTTAATCCCATCATGTAGACCATCTGCTTCAAGGATAAATAAATTAAATATCCCCTAATTTTGTGAAGAGTGTATTTGTGCTCCAGACCTGCTGAACAGGTGTACGTAATAAAGTGGAACTGAGTGCAGGTTGCCAATTGCTAAAACATGAAACTTCCTTGTGACTGGTAATTCGACATAAATTGAAAAAAAGCATCATTCTTACCGTGTAGTATTTGAGTTTGCGTTGATGCAAGTGGATGATGTTGGTGCACACACCATTAAGAAAGTCTTGAGAATGGGATATCAAGACAAGAATTCGTTTGAACCTGAAGCAGAAATGAAATATTTAAGCGTTGAAAACGTGCTAAAAATGCTGAATAAAGAACATTCCCTGGCAGGCTCCAGCCGATCAGATAAACGCTTCGGTCTGTTTTTTGTCAAAGCCTCAACCGTACTGAGAAACAAACTGCTAGACGATGAGGCTACAATTCGGCCTTTTGTTTACATCATGTCAGTTGTAAGAAAGCCAGCCAAATATCATATTGATACTCCTAAGACATGAACACACTTCTGAACTTACTCCTTCAGTTCTTCCTCCAGCCACACACAGGCATCAAGATCCAGGTGGTTTGTGGGCTCGTCCAACAGCAGCATGAAGGGTTTGAGGAAAAGGGCTCTAGGAATAGGGAGGTCAGGATCAGGCTACTTTAACAGCTCATGCTTTGTTTTACATAACAGTACATGGGGTGGAAGGTACAGAAATACGCTTCAGACAGTTTTTGTCATTGCACAGACACCGAACAGATGACTGTGTATCATTCGGCCTTTTGTTTCATCATGTTTCTGCGGATCCAGAATCAATTTGGGTTGCTTAAAGTCACTTCCAACGAAGCAAAACCCTTTGAGAACAAGACGATTCCATGAAGGATTTTTACCAGTGAAGTGCAGGGAGGCTTACCTGGCGAGAGCGACACGCATTCTCCATCCACCGCTAAAGTCTTTCAGCTTCTTCTGCTGCATTGTGGTGGTAAAGCCAAGACCATGGAGAATACGTGAGGCTCGCATCTCTGCTTTGTCTGCATCCAGCTCCTCCAATCGCTCGTATAGCTCCATAAGCTTTTCACATTCAGCTAACAGGTGACATGGAGAAAGGTGGAATCAAGCATTTGGCTACTGAAATGTACAAGCACTAAAATTCTTGTTCTTTGAGTGAAGTTTGCCACCTTAAACAAGACATTAAGGGGCATATTCAGAAAGACATCTATGCTGTACCATGCCTAGGAAAGGATGCCATGACAAACAGAATGGCCCCTATGAAAACATGGTAAACACACAGACCTGACAAGCAGACAAGCATTGAGGGGGGGAAAAAAAAAAAAACCAACAACAACTCACAGTCTTCATGAGCAAGCCTCTCTGCTTCCTTCTCCAGCTTAATCCTCTCCTCGTCAACCTCCATGACACACTGCAGCGCAGTCTTCTCACTGGGAGCCATCTCTCGTGTCAAGTGGTATATGTCAATGTGCTCTGGAATAGGCACCTCTCTGTGACCAATGGCTGACAGTAACATGGATTTGCCTGGATATCAAGGTAAGGGTAGATGTTTACATAAAAAGCAAGTTCTGGGCAGACAGTCAAGCATTAATTTTGTTTGGCTGGTTCACAGCCAGATATATAAAAGATTTACACATGCTGGTTTTACGATTTGTAGTTGAAATCAGTGACCAAATCTAATTTACGACCAGAAAATAAATAAAATGAAATCTAGCTTAAAAACTCACAACATTATGTAGGCTAGCTGAACCTTAAACGACCTTGAAGTTCACGTCAACAAAACGTAAAGAAAAGGGTATCACCATGTTTTCCACCATGCTGCTTGGTAGTTTTCTAAAAACTTTACGATCGACAGGGACCCAAATGACAACGAAATCAAAAATAACTTATTTATTGGGGAAAATTATCCAATATAACAAATAACAGGAATGGCCTATATTAACCTTTGCATTTAGTGTGCAACTGCAATTAAAAGTTTTTGGTAATTGATTAGTCCTACACGTCGGTCTGTAGAAATTTGAGCCAATTTCTCTTCAGAACTTCAGTTCCAGTAGCTTAGTCACCTTCCTCACATGAAATTCTCCCACTGTGTTTCTAATCAGAGAAAGGAATTTCTTGTTATTTGTTAGACTTGGTAACTTGTGTGCTTAAGGTTATTGTCTTGGTGCATGAGCCACATTCATATCTCGCCAGACAGACGTCCTGAGCCTTTAAATGTTTAGACAGCCATTTTATTTAATTGCAACCTCAATTACATTAAATTAAATACACAAACTATTTAAATACACACATAAATATACACTCTTGGAGCAATCCATGTTGGACGCCAAGCTAGAGTAAACATGGATTTTAATTTGTTATATTTATTTATAAACTAGGTTATGCAAAGATGGGTCCCTTTTTAAGGCTTGGTCATACCAAGGTTGCTCCTCACCACGTTTAGGAACTTCTGCTTGCCTTGATCAAACGCAGCTGTAGGCCTAGATTTATTTGGTTTCTTTAACATGGACATCAGCTTCACTTACTATTTCAACACCACACCAGGTTCAAAACAAACCACTCATCTATACACTAGTCAACTGCAATTTAGTGGAATAACATCCATGTGTTTGGACTGTGGAAGAAATCCAGAGTAATCCCACAGACACAGGGAGGACATGCAGACACCAGGACACTCTAAAGGCTGCTCTATAAAGGAATCTAATTTTCATTTGTTTTCAATCTCGTGTGATCAATATTACTGTGTTAAAGAAAAAAGAAAGAACCCACCCACAGTGAGCTATTATTGGCCTGTGTCTGTTGTGGAAAATTATTTGAACTAGAACAGAGTAGCATCTGGTTGCTGAAACAAATTGGGATGCCACGTTACTGTATTCAGTGTAAGTAACAATGTGTTTGGTATGACATCTCTCACCAGCTCTGTTAAAGCGGCTCATGGAGTCTGAGAAGCCCTACAACATGCAAACTAATGGCATCAAGCCTAGTGTTACCTACAGGCATAATCAGCACTGTTACAGCAGCACTGTGTGGGGCCAGGTAGATTAGATTATTTGCTATAACATGTCAAAGTATATTCGTTAGAGTAGTATCATGTTTAACATTTTGATGTCTTCTTTAATTAGATGATGAGTTTTGGTTTTAATGGTCAGTTTTGTTTGCTGTGGTGTTCGGTTTCTCACTTCCCTCTAGTCCACAATGTACAGGAATACCCATGTCACATTTTCTTTGAAAGAATACATTTTCTGAATAATGCTTGACGTAACTGGACGAGTCGACTCATGGGTGTTGAGTGTCTGCAGACATTATTTTGAGTCTGTACAGATCATGGTCTTTTGTTTTCTCTATATATTCCAGTGACAGGAAAATTGCCTGGGCTTCTGCAGTAAATACTGAACCTTACTCCATACTGGGTGTTCCCAGCTACCATGGCTGCAGATAATTTATTTTTGCTCTGACTGAGTTGTATGAGAGTTTGTTTCAAATCGGTGCTGTTCTAGAGGGCCGAATATTGTATACGCAGCGTCTCCATGGGTTTATAATAATCCCAAGCTAACGCATCATTTATTTAATAAGCAGTTCTGCACTGTAGAGTAAACTGCTCACAAAAATTAGGGGATACATCCCAATTAAATCTCCCATAATAAAATATCTTAGTTTTTGTGAGCAGTGTGCAACATTATGGACTCAAAGCTGTAAATAGTTATCTACAAAAGGGGGGCACTGAAGAAAAAGTATAAGCTTTGTATATACAGGCTTTGCTATTACATTTTAAATGTCCAGAGCTGCAGCTGACCGTTTTTTTTTTTTCTTCAGTAAGTTAATATGTGGCAAGAAGCACAGCTTGTTGTCAGCTGTTCCAATAATCTACAGTGGGTACGGAAAGTATTCAGTATTCATTTGCTAAAATAATAAATGCATTTTATTTCTCAATAATGTACACTCAGAATCCCATCTTGACAGAAAGCCATTTTTGCAACTTTATTTAAAAAAGAAAAACTGAAATATCATGTGGTCATAAGTATTCAGACCCTTTGCTTAGCACTTTTGAGCTAGTACAGCCATGGGTCTTCTTGGGAATGATGCAACAAGTGTTTTTTTCAACAGCTTGATTTGGGGATTCTCTGCCATTCTCCCTTACAGATTCTCTCCGGTTCTATCAGGTGGTGGACATTGGTAGTTCTCTTTGTTTCAGTTCTTTCCAGAGAAGCCCAGTTGGGTTTAGGTCAAGGCTCTGGCTGTGCCAGTCAAGAATAGTCACAGTTGCTCTGAAGCCACTCCTTTTATTTTAGCTGTGTGCTTAGGGTCATTGTCTTGTTGGAAGGTGAACCTTCAGCCCAGTCTGAGGTCCTGAACACTCTGGAAGAGGTTTTCTTCCAGGATATGTCTGTACTTCATCTTTCCTTCAGCTGCAACCAGTCGTCCTGTCCCTGCAGCTAAAAAAAAAACCCATAGCATGATGCTTCCTCCACCATGTTTCACTTGGGATTGTATAGGGCAAGAGATGAGCTGTAACTTGTGTAACTTTCTCCCATCTCCCTAATGCATCCCTGGAGCTCAGTCACAGTGGTCTTTGGGTTCTTCATTACCCCTCACACCAAGGCTCTTCTCCCACGATTGCTCAGTTTGGCTGAACGGCCAGGTCTAGGAAGAGTTCTGGTTGTCCCAAACCTCTTACATTTAAGGATTATGATTATCTAAGGAACCTTGAGGGTTATAGAAATTCTTTTGTAACCTTGGCCAGATCTGTGCCTTGCCACAATTCTGTCTCTGAGCTCCTTGAGCAGTTCCTTCCTACTTTCCTTCAACATGCCCTGTGAGGTCAGGTGTGTGTGCCTTTCATAATCAAATCCAATGAGTTCAATTATGTAATATTTTAGTTTTCCTTTTTTTAATATATTTACACACATTTCTACATGTCTGTTTTTCTGTCATGATGGGATGCTGAGTGTACATTAATGAGAAATAAAGCTATTTTAGCAAATGGCAGCAATGAAAGAGTGAACAATTGAAAAGGGTCTGTATACATTCTGTACCGACTGTATCTGTACATTACTATAAACAGCATGCCAAAGACTACAAGTTTTACAAGGTGGTAAGATACAGCTTTAAGTTAGTGTTTATTTATACTTTTACTCATTTTGCCTGTCATTCTCTAACTTTAATCATTTACAAACAAAGCACTCCTATCACTTATCACTGCTTACCTGTTTGTTTAAAGGGTAACATGAGTGCTGCTGTTCTGATTAAGCACCAATGGTCTTCTCAAAGCAGACTTGATATTCTCTCAGTCAGAACAGTTTAACAAAATGTTATTTTAGTCCCCCATTCCTCAAACAGATTTAGGTGGCAATTAATTTACCAGCTAAATACTTAGACTGTATTTTGCCACACCTATAACTAATTTAGACCTTGTCACAGTTAAATGTACCTGTTCCATTAAGGCCAATGAGGCCATATCGGCGGCCTGAATTGAGCTCCAGACAGGTATCGCTGAGTAACTCTTGTCCATGGAAAGTCAGTGAGAGACTGCTGATGTGCACATCTGTGCTGTTGGGGTGGGACGCCAGCACCCCGGTTACAGCACGCGCTTCTGTCTTCCTTAGCTCAAACTCATCCAGCTCCTTTGTTATGCTAGCAACTCCTATGAAAAACAAATCCAAACTGATCAATCAATTAACTGGAGGAAGTATCTCAAGGTATCCTTAGCCATATTATGGTAATACACTTCCAGGCAACAAAAATCCACCATTTACAGTTAATGATGGTATGTTTAGAATGATCACAATATTTTTTTAAAAAAAGCAGTTCAACTTCTACACTTTGTCACTTTATGCCTCTTGAATCAGGATTCTATCAAGACTGGGTTAGGCCACAAAAAAAATGCATACGCAAACACTACAGGGTGAGTAAAAAGTCACAGGAAGTTGTTGACTTTTCGCAAAGGTCTTCAGACGATCACTATGTGGCTTGTCATCCACCGTCAAACCTCGTGTTAAGAATTTTTGATCCACAAGAGATCTTGCATATCTGCAATGGATTCTGAGACAATTCTGGTCTTCTTTGGTATGCCGTGTGACCACCTTGAGATTGGGGAAAAACTTGCCCTTCATCTAAGATGGCGTGTTTTGGACATAGGTTAAAAGATAGGGCCCCCCTCGCCAATTACTTGCTGAGGTTTTCAGATGTCATTTTCCCTTCAAGTCTGAAATAAAAAGGGGGTCCTGTGACTTTTGACTCACCTGTTTTGTGGGATTAATGCCAGTCCAGAACAAATAGACTTGTGCACATGACAATAAAAATCTTAAAATAATCAGTTTGCCATATTGTAGGTTGCTTTTAAAAAGAGATGCATTATAGCAAAACTTACCATTGACCTCAGTCAAACCATTTTGTTGGTTCTCTGGTTTCTCCCCCTCACCATTCACTTCCTCAGCTTTCTTGGGCCGTTGACGGGCTTTTGCTGCTTCTTTCTTCTTTGCCGCTTTTTTCTTAGCTAAATCAGACGGCATTGTGACCGAGTATTCAGGTAACAGGAAAGACGCAGAAAACTGTAAAAAGAAGTAAGCGTTAACAATGTCCAGTAAGAATAACAGGTCATAAGGGCATGGATCATCAGTCATCGTTAGGTTCTCATTACAATCACATTCTTTGTCGACAAAGATACCACTTTTCATCACTGGGGCTAGTCAGTGATACTACATAAAACACCGCCATTTAGTTGTGAACTTATTCCCTATACTATTTTGCAAAGGGCGTTCCTAGATGACCCAACATAATGGGGCACAAAACAAATTTTGAACTTTGAATGCAGTTGTACCCCTGAGCTGGCAATCTGTTACACACTAATTAATATTAAAAAAGAAAAGAAAAAAAAAAGTATGTGTGTGTGTGTATGTATGTATATGTATGTATGAGAGAGAGAGAGAGAGATTTCTCAGTTAAGTGGTCATTACTCTGCCTTTGGTGGGAAATGAACAGCAGCAAATAAAATTTTAATTGCCTTCATTTTGTTTATCATAACATGATAAACAATGCTAGTTTAATTAAATATGTACTTTACGTAAGGTATTTGTTTGAATAGTGAGACGAAATAGTATCAACTTGTCTTAGGTTGACATCATTTTAAATATTTAGCTTGAAAGTCCATTACACTACTCAAGCTTTAGGACAGATATCGATGCATTGTTGGAAATGCAGTGCTAGCAATGAATTAGCGTGGCGTGTCCCGTAATCCCGATAAAAGCGTACTTTTAGTAATAGGACACGTGCCCCAGTAAAGAGGGTCTAATGACGTCCCTGCTATTCAATACGGTAGTACATCGTGAAGCGTTTTAAACAACGGCTTGCAGAAAAGCCAAATGCTAGTCTTGTTTAGCAATTACTTTACATTGTTACCTTATAAAAAGAACAAACCATGTCGATCATTTCCCGAAAAACAGAGGGCGACCAAAAAGAGGCCCAACGACGAGGTAAGCTAATGCTAAACATGCCATTTTGCTAATTGTTTAAAAAACATAGTATAACTTTCAATGAAACTGTAAATATCTCCCTGAATTTAAAATATTAGGTTAAATGAAACAAACAGAAATGACTATTAATCTCAGGCCAACAAAGGTGTGCTACGAAAACGCGTGATGTGCTCGCCTACAGCCGCATTGTTTCCTCACTATGCCGGCACATACGGCAGGATCCCAAATAAACCTTCTACAAGTGTGCAAGTGGCCTACATAGTGCACACAGACCATAATTACAACATACAGACAGCGCACCTAACTCAATGATTCGGTTATTTGGGACACAGCCTCGACGGCCTGCGTCGCCGCTCTATTCAGCAGGGAGACTCAGTTCATAAAGCTCAACACCGCGTCAATTTTAAGTCAAACCTTTTCAGAAAAGTACCAAACGTTCATAAAAATGATTCAGAAGCTACAAATGAAAACAACATATTTTAACAGTCGTATTTACCTTTTCCTTTTCTTGCTGTTGAAGGGTCGCGGCTTAAGCTAGCAGGAAAGAAGCCGTCTCATAGCGCGCAGGAACACCGCGCGTGCTCGATACCGGCTTCTTCTACGACTTCTTCTTCAGTTGGCTTAATAGCGGATAACATGGCGGTTCGTGTATACCGCCACCTAACACACTTTTGTGAAATCACACAAGTACCGTTTCTGTAACTGCAGCACATATATCCACTAACCGAT
>JAUZST010012537.1:0-36227 GCA_034779995.1 Parotocinclus haroldoi
GATTTCCAATTAATAAATTACAATCCAAGCAGTTGTGGGTTAAAGGCCTTGCTCAGGGGCCAAACTGTGGCAGAGGTGAGATTTGAACCGTGGACCTTCTGGTGCATAGTTCAGTACCTTAACCACTAGGACATTCAGCAGATGGAATTCATTGGACTGGGTGCTGGACCATCACACACTGTTGCAGAACTGGGGGATGAAGCCCCCATTGGCCCTTCCCTGGCTCAGAAATGTATCCCATATGTCTGTGAGATTCCAAGCCATAAGGGACCAAACTCATACCTTGGTGGTTATTCTGCACCACCCAGTGTTTTTAGTGTCTCACAATTGTCAACTTCAGTGGTCTATAAGCATTTGCAAAATTAGTTGTCAAAGAGAAACTCTCTCAAGTGTAAGGGGAGGTCACACTAAATACTTGCCACTATAGCCTATAGAAGCTGTGTTTCTGATTCTTTAGTTTGTTAATACACATTTTTAAAATACAAATATTGTGTGCCTACATTATAATTATAATTAGAATTATGAATGGTCACCATATCATTGCTGAAACGTTGTAATATCTAATCTAATGGTGGCCTAAGACTTTTGCACAGTACTATACACAGTCACAACATTTTGCAGGCACCCTTATCCAGAGCAACTTGTAATGATCTTACAAAAAAGGTGTTTTCAATTGTTTTCATTTTTAATGTCAACAAAAAATGTCCAGGTCACAATACTGTAATACGCTCTAACATGCTCTTTTTCATCATGACATTGGACTAAAGCAAACTGTTTACTGATTGTCACCCTGACTCCAGGGTTAGTTGATAGTTCTCCATGTTTTACCATCTCTGGTAAAGTCTGCGTTGTACTTTTTCTTTTAGTTAACCCATAGTAAAGGCCTGTCAACGTAATTACTAACTACTACTAGTACTACAACTAGCAGTTGCACTCTGTTGAATTCCAGTGAAGTGCTCGAAAGAAAGACATTCGTTTCACCTGCAGTAATAAAACGAGCCATTTTGCCTGCACAAAACAGTTATATTGAAAGTCAGTGTTCAGATGTACAGTAATAATCAGAAAGCTAAAAGCGACCTTTGTTTGTTCTGTTTTTCTTAGTTTTCTTTCGGTGGCCAGAGGGTTGGGGGTTTGGGGGGTGGGGGTGGTGCTGTACATGTTTTGACAGTTGCTAAAGCTGAATCAACACAGCATTCAACCAGCTGCTTGTCTGTTACTAACACAAGATTCTGTTTATTCCTGTGGGAGGTGTGGCATCGTTACAGACAGACACTAAAATGATAATCAAGTAACAAGGCTATACAAATCAGTACATTTATATCAACCTCAGCACAAACTGTATGACATATCTTGGCACATTTTAAGTGCCCCAAAACTAATTACTGAGTTTATTAACGCAACTGACCTCAAGCGACCAGATGCAGTGGTGCTGGATTGGGTTGTCTAGGGTTGTTCTTGCCTTGCTCCCTCTGTCGCTGGCTAGGCACCGGCTTTCCCCACGACCCTGACTAGGATTAAGCAGTTAAGACAATGAATCAGTTTTTGTATCTAAACTAGTCACATTTATGCTCAGATTGGGGCCAATTTACCCCAATCAATTTACCTAATGTCCGTCTTTGGAGTAACTGGAGTGGACATGGGGAGAGCATTCGGATTCCACATTGAAAGGGACAGACCACTCCACCTAGGCTTGAACCCAGGACCATCTCACTGTGCTGCAACAGAAAATTGATGATCTGACTTGTTGTGAAGGTGGAACCTATGAAGGTGTTATACGTGTTTAGTACAACTCACTCATAGCCACTCTTGTCTTTGTCTTGCATTAAGTTGAAGACGTGGCCAAATACGTCCGGCTGTACAGTGCATGTAGTTCATTTGCCCATGGTTTTCATTACATTTATTAACCCATTTAAGCAAGTCAAACTAACTGCAACTATGTTTCGGAAAATGTCTTGTGGTTCTTTTGCTGCAAAACATCATTAGTCTATGCTACTGGGGCAGACCTATAGGGCAGACTGGCACAGTTACACACTATACAATATGTACAACTTAGCATGAAGGCAGCTCCACTATAATGAGATGTATTAGCACTGCATTTTTTAAAAACCTACCCTGAATCCTGTTGTCACTTCAAAGTCACATCAAAGTCTGACATTTTCTAAATGCATGTGTATATATGGGTCAGCCACACCCATTGTTAAATGGTTAAATGTCTTGCAATATCCATAGTCAAATATTTGGCAGTGGATCAGGTCATGCCAGTGACATCAACATGGGCACGTCCTTTACATAAAATCAGTGGGGGTTTTTTTCCTCCTTGTTCTTTTTCGCCCTGTTAGAGCTGCCCCTGACCAATTGTGAATGTCATTATTATGAAAATAATAATGTTAGTGAAAATTAGTGAAAATGTCTAGGAGGATGTCTTTTGTTTGTTGGTTGGTTCATTTGGTTTATTTAATGTCCTTATGAGCATCAGTGGCCATTTCGGCGACACACGAGGTTATCTCAAAACTAGTCACATATGTACACTCAAGTCAATGCCAATTTAGTATAATTGAGGATTGTGGTAGTCTAGTAGTTAAGCAAGGCCCTTAACCCACCATTACTTGAATTGCAAGACTGTAAGACTGTAAATCAGTTGTAAGTCACTCCGGATAAGGGCGTCTGCTAAATACTGTAAATGTGCTGCCAGTCTAGGTGGAACAACAGGACAGCCTCAAAGTGTTAAGTGTTAAGCTGCATAAGCTCACAGAACTTGCCTTTCCTCAGTACCAAATTACAAAAGAATCTTCAGGGATGGATTTTAATAAAGATCACCATACACAGTAGTGTAGGAAAGACCCAGGACCCACTGGACTCAGGAAGTGGAATGCATTCTCTGCCAACTGTCATGCATGGTGTAGGACGAGTATCTGGCTAGTTTTTATGCATTTAAGCATCCAATTACATTCTAGAGAACTGTGTGCTTCTGGCTTTGTGGCATCAGTTTAGGGAAGGGACCCTTTTCCCGTTTTAGCATAGCAATGCCCATTTACGCAGCTAGGGTATTAGAAACTCTTATTCTGATGTGAAACTTAACTGGCCCTGACTTCAGACCTATCCAATAGCATAAGCACAAATTAAAAGACAAATGAAAAGCAATCCAGCCATAATGTCCAGGTTTGCAGAAAGGCATGGAGGACATCTTTTAATACTCAGAATATTTAAAATGATGCTGTGCATCCTTCTTACTAAAAATCAAGCAACATTTATTAATCCGCTTGTGTAAAACTCTCGATTTCTACTTTTTTGTTCGTCTGTCCAAATGTACAACCTCAGTCAAGGTTAAGCCCAAAACAGACCAAGCAGCCCCCATTTTATCACACACAGTAACCTCTTTAGCTGTCCAGTGAATGCATGTCCTATTTGCTCTCCAACAAAGGATGCAGGTTTGTGTCTATAATTGTAATACGTCTCAATTTTTTGGTGTGTTCCCATCAACAAGCTTTGTCCCTTCCTTTGTTTGTCACTCACACCTTTCCCCTTCTCATGCCACACCACACGCAAACACAACATGCATTCTATTCCCAGCCTGGAAAGAACTCATTTCTCTTTGCATGCGATGGTTTAAATAGAGCATCTGAAACTGCATCAGAGATCCTGTCTTTTCCTGGAATAATCACCATGAAAGCTAAAGATGGGTAAATACAAGGTTACCAAGGTTATGGGGTAATTTTTTTTCTTTCACGAAATGGAAAGGTTAAAACAAAATGGGTTCGAACTGGCACCTCTGGAAATTCTCGCACACAAAATATTCAGCGAGTAATTAAGCTTATTAATCATTAACTATTTGACCCCTGCTTGCGAAGAGTCCTGGATTTAGCTCTTTGCTCAGAATGCTTTTCTTTACACATAATATATTGAGATTCCGCTCTACACATTACACAGAGCAATGCTTTGTCCTCCCTAATCTGTGAATAACTATTCACACATTCCAGAACAAATACACTTTTCAGTAGAAAAATCTGCTTTTTCACATGACTGTCTAAAGTTATACTCATCAGAGATCGTATACACAGCTTTATTTTCTTCATATATCTGACCTGGCCATGGGACAGCCATTGAAATTCGTATGCAAAATGCAGTCTCAACAGCGCAAGTTCATATGTATAACAATTTGCTTTGTAAATGTTAGCGCAAGTGAAAGTAAATACGCAAGTGAATTTAGTTCCATGAAAGAGGATTGGAGAGTTGGGGGGGGGGGGGGAGAAACTAGTCTGACAATTATTGGAACATAAAAATGCCATAGCCTACTATAAATGGGAATTAGAGGGTGACACGGGAGTCGATTTTCAATCCTGTCCCATCCCACTCCCACAGAAAATAATCTTGTCCCATTCCAATCCCGGGTCGGAATTAAAAGAAAAATTCCTGTCTTGTCCCACTCCTGGTAAAATGACTCCCACTCCTGTACCACTCCCATTTTTCCTATTTATTTTAGTTTTTAGGCAATACAATTAAATTTCATCTTATCCCTATTCTTTTTTAGATAAGTTTTCAAAGGATATGGCAAGAGGTACAGTTCATTTGTGGTAATATAGGGAGACATTTTATGCCTTACTCAAAAGAAAAATCCTTCACTAAAGGCCACAACACATAAATAATACTTGGCCTGTGGTCCCTATAGTTTTTCTTATGGAGGACCAGCTGCTAAGTTGAATATACAAACATAAAACATAAAGTTGCATTTTACTCATTTATTGAGCAATTATTTCCCTAAAATATTAGGCATTAATTTGCCTAAAGAAAAAAACTGCACAAAGTAAGAGAACTGTTGTCAACTAACAAACGTGCATGAACGCATCACCTTCACAATTCACATATTGTGCCTGAGTTTTGTATAAAGAAAAAAGTGCATGTGATGCAAATACTAAATAAATTCCCGAAATTTGCTTTCCAAGTGTGTCTCTTGAGACCACTCGTCCCTGGCTCACTGGTGTAAACTAAACATGTCTTACAAGTAGCATACATCGTGTTAACACCGCTCCGCTCTACTCTCGTCAAGTTCATTAATATTTGCGACTTTCCTGTCAGTTCGTTGAGCTTTATAGAGAAGTCGTTACTTCTGACTTTGCGTTGCAAATCAATTTTTACGACATCAGTTTCTGAACTTGTGATTACTCCCTCCATTGCTGCTGCTCTATGAATTCCGGCGGGAAGCTGTGGTCGGGAGCACCGTTGGCTTCTGGGCCGTGTAGTTCTTTAGAATTGCGTTACTGTAGGCTTCTTAAAATAAAAAAACCACCAAATGGCGGTGCCTATTCTATGGTTTTCTTTTGTTTTATTTATTGTTTCCCGCTCCCGTCTGCTCCCGTTAACTTTTTTATCCTGTACCTCCCAAATTACGTGAGTAATAGTTAAGTTGAGTCCCATCCCGCAGGAGTCCCGCGGGATCACGTGACCCGTGGGATTCTTAAAAATGTCGGCCTCTAATGGGAACACTGAAGCACAGTCACAACTAAGTGTTTTAAATGTTTCTAAGGTATATTTGTTGGTCTTTTATTATTAAACATATTAAATATCAACGTACTCTCCAGGATCCAAATTGTGTGGAAACGTCCATAATTTGGGCTTAACACTCAGGCGGCAGTGGGATTGGTAAAGCCTTATCCTATATGACATTACAAAATATGCTGCTGCTTCTATGGTGGAAGAGGGATGATTTTGCTGCACCGTGGCGTAAAGTGTTTCAGGAAATAAATTGAAAATTGTGGACTTTTTTTTTTCACAGTGTCTGTCACTGCACAACACCAATGCCTTTAGTCTGAAACAAGGTAAAAGATGATCAAAGACCCATTAAATGGTTGAGTAAAAGTTCCGGATGTATTTGCAGGACTGCGTTTTGAACTAAAGGTTCTCAGAATGGTCTAAAATACAAATATGAAGTAGTTACAGGAAACATTTCTGCTTAAGGAGGTCTACATGTTTACATAGTCACTGTAAAAGAGTAATCGGTATGCTAAGCATCATGAAAAACCCAATGTCCATGTGTTAAACATACAGACAGAACGTGTTTTTTAACTTGATCATGTACGTAGATCAAGAACATACATGACATATGATGTACATGTCTTAGGCCACCATTACGGTGTTTTTTTTTGTTTTAGCAACGGTATACTGTCCATACAAAATATTTTTCAGTCTCTTTATTAGAATGAGAGTCCATTCTTTGTTGAACAGCGTTAACTTGGTCTTATTCATTAAGTCACGTTGTACATGCAGAATCAGTATAAAATGTCTTCAGTTCACTGACTGACCTGCCATACCTACCTATGAGTTTATTTCTTAATTTTATTTGGGATTCAATATAAAAATAGACTACAAAGTACAGTGGGACCTCACCTTGAGCAATAGAAGCATCCGGCAGCTTCACTGGGATGCCATGTTGACCTTTTTACAGTCTGAAGAAGCTTGATGAGGAACAGTCTTTTGGGAAGGTAGCTAAGATATGCTAAAACTCACAAAGATTGGAATGAAGCTCAGTGAAAATGAACACTGTAGAGTGACAAATCCTAGTTTAAAAGTGTTGGGTCCAGTTGTCGACAATACGATATATATGGTCACTATATGATTGCTAAAACAAAAAAAATACTGTACAAGCAAAATCGTAAAGAGTTTAGGTCTTTGATGTTATTTGTTACGTTTTTCCATTTGGAGTCTCTTTAACATAGAGATTGGGTGGCAGCGAGTGATGTTGCAAGGCTAACGTACGGCTTGGATCGCTGCAAGACAGTCAAGAGCAAGCAACAGGCAGACGCAGGTCATGCAGACAAAGCAGATGCATCACAGATTTATCCACTCTCACAAACCAGCTGCATCCACAGATCAGATTATTACACAATTCTAGTTGCAATCATTTTGTTTATCGCTAACATACGTAACAACTTTAAGGCCATGCATACATACATCGCTTAGTAATGCTATTTAATATTTCATTTCTCCCCAGGTGAGCTGTTTCACTTGTAACTGCTTAGCTGAATTTAAAAAAGCATAACGTTGTTGTTGTTTCATGCTGTATCACCGGGCTGGTACGTACTGTACACACAACCGCCCTTCCATTTATAGAACTGCATGGAAAACCATAAATACCGGAAAGTTCTTGACATGGACTGCAGATTACTTGGCACTGTTATGAGAGTGGCTAGTGTTAGCACCCATTGTTTCCAGCAGGGTTTGCTCAGTTATGCATTGACCAGGAAGAAGTACTGATACAGGATTTCCACATTGGGGAAAGATTTTCTTTTAGCATGACATGACTTAAGCCTTTGACCTGAAATGTCATGCCATTTTTATGCCATGCTTATGGCAGTATAACACTTTCCTATGTGATATTCATATACTAAAACAAAGAGTTTTTGAAAGAAATTTAGGAATTAAATGTGAGCTCCCAGTTGCCAGTTTTTTTTCTGACAACTAGGGCTACCTGGGGCTCCACCCAAACCTGTTCAAACTCTAGGCACTAAGCATCTAAGTACTTGGTGTTGTTATCGAAGCAGTTAGGCGTCAATGAACCACTAGACTGGGACGTGTGCCCCAGTAAAATGATGTTCTGCCCAACTACATTTTTTGCAAAACTGTGATAAACAAAAATACAAAACGAGTAGTCTAGAAATGCCCCCGAGACCCCTCACTCTTACCTTGTCTACAAAGTAGTACTAATTTGCTGTGTTTTGAATTTTGGTTTACATGGCTCTTACATGCATCATTTAACCTAATTAGCAGGGTGGGGCAGCAGCCAGGTCAGGATTGGCTGTCTGAGTGAAGACAGGCAAGGCAGGCTGATGTCCCCACCCCGTGCTGAAACAGCGAATCCTGCCCAACCTGGTGTCCCTTTCAGCTGCACTTGGAATACATGTATTCTTGTTGGCAGTGTAATGGCTTTTATCCACAGAGGGCATTTTAGGAAAACTCTTGGAAACTCTTCTAAGCTCTTGGATGCTTATAATAACAGTTTTGACGTTTTTTTATTGTCACTTCAGCATGCATTTGGCTATTTGTGGCATACTCTTGGCTGCATTATTGTCCAGATGGAGGGAGACTGGTTATTAGTTCTAGAGTTATAAGATTCAAGATTCAAAGCTTTATTGTCAATATGCACAGTAGGAAACAAGTTTCCCTGTCCAATGAAATTCATACTTTGCAGTCCACCCTGTATGTTAGAAGTATTAAGTAGTAAAATCGAATTAAAAAGAAATTAAATAACGAAAGTCAAATATTTATTTAACAATTTAATATCTACAGATATATTTATTACAGAGTGTGATCAGTAAGAAAAGTACATTTATAGTGCAGGTGTGATAGTGTATGTGAATGGAGTCATTAGCTCAGCTGTTTATGAGTCTAATGGCCATATGGAAGAAAGAGTTCTGTCTATAAAGGGTTACATCAGAATTACAGATATAAAATGTAGATACAAACACTCACAAGTTGTGATCAACTTACCCAGTACACACAGTTTTGAAATGTTCCACAGGCACACGTTGATATGATTTCAGGGTGTCTGGGAAGACTGGACCCAAAAAATGCTAACTTGGATTCGTCGCTCCACAAAACTTTTGTACTGATCTTTATTCCATGTTGTTGTCAGCTTTAGCATGTCCTTTTGTCAGCTTTTTCAACGTGCTCCCCTTCTAAAAGGTGGTCTGTTGGTTGTTACCATTCCTCATCAGGCTTCTTAGAAGAACAACAGTAGAGGGGTCAACTTAGCATCCCCATGAAGTTGCTCAAGTGTAACGTAATGTAAGGAGAGATCACCCTAAAAACTTGCCACTGTAGCCTATAGACATTTTTTTTAATATTGCATACATATATGTCCTGTATTATCTGGTTGTATTCTAATACAGAGAGCAAGAAATAATTCTATATGGTTGTTGCTAAAACAATGGTGTATTGAATCTAGTGGTGGCCTAAGACTTTTGCACAGCACTGAATGTCTACAGCATTTGGCATTTTCAGCTATGTTCTAGCACTTGTTAAGTTAAGTATACTGGACCCAACAATAGAAAACACCTGTAAACTCACAATATATGAGCCTCGTATCAGGGAGATTGCCTATAATACTATCATGTAAAACAGTGTTCTGCAAGCTCTACAATTTCCATTGAAAGTTGCTGCATTATCCACATTTTAAACACAGCCAGGCTAAAACACATCTGGGGTTAATTTGGAAACCCCAGTGCTGGTTTCAGGATGAGTTTAACCAGCATGGGTTGTTTCAATCCAGCAGCTTTTGGGTTAGGGTGTTGGCCCACAGCATGCTGGGTTTATTTTCTAGAACAACTTGTGAGTAAAAGAATATTACATTGCTGAGTTGAGCACAACAGAGATCAATTCGGATAATAACATCAGCAAGATCTCTGGGGCATCATATGACTCCCCATGTGGGTTCCTTTTGTTTTCAATGCCATTTCTGAAAGTAAAAAGAACGAAGAAAGCCAACAAGTGGCTTCACAAGACAAATTTAAAAGGAATATTAATTTCATATGGAAGCCCATAGTCAAATTTCTAAAATGCATAATATTCTTACACAAAATAAAACTGCAACCCTAAACTGGGTTGTTTTCTGTTACAAGATTTCAAACTTTTTCCTAGCAGATAAACTTATTAAGCAGATTAATTTATTTTCTAGTAAATCTAAATGAACTATTAGACTAAGGCAGTTAAAGCCTACAAAACGTCTGATCCTAAGTTCTCACACCTTCACTTAACAGATCTCCAGTCACTCAGATGGCTAAGCCATGCAGGAATGCTTGTGTATGGAAGAAGAATGCGTCTCAGTACAGCCTGGTACAGCCCATTTGTTTGAGCCTACAGGATCTTGAGACTTCCACTGAAGACTGAGAGTGGCTAGCACCAAGAGCCAGCCCTTTTCACATAATAAGATTCATGCAGACGCCAGCCATTAATGGCAGTGGGAGACTGGCATGAATTTACGTGACTGGGATTTTGCCTCAAATTCTCCCAGGAGATCTGGTGACACTGGAAGAAAGCACATTCCCCAGCTGAGAAAATGGAGGGATGTAAATGAGGCAAACCATTAACTAGGGAACTGGATCGTTGTCTAATGGGATAGTAAATAAAAGCGTGACTTGCAGCAAAAGTAGCTGATCTTATTGTGAGATGAGTTGAAGGATTGCAGTGGCCTACAAAAAGAACCTTTATTTTTACAGCATCAGTCCGTCGCAAGGTTGAGTAAACGTGCAACTCACTATCTGATGTCTTAAGCCTCACCTGGAATTTGAACCCAGTTCAGGAGGAACTCAGGAGCAGCTGACTCTAAGCACTGAACTTAACTGAATTCTAAATGGACATATTAACTGTAGTAAATGTATTTCATAACATGTATGCTTTGGCAGGGGCAGCACAATGGCTGCCTCACAACATGAAGGTCCCGGGTTCAATCCCAGGGTGGAGCAGCTTGGGTCTTCCCAGTGTCTGTGTGGGTTTACTCCGGGTACTCTGGTTTGCTCCCACAGTCCAAAGACATGCGGGCTAGGTTAATTGGCGTCTCTAAATTGTCATTGACTTGTGTACGCAAAACAGCCCAGCCGTGTAACTGGAAACAGCTGCACGGATAAATGGGGAGGGGCGGAGAAAGCAATGGCAAACTACTCCACTATCCTGCCGAAATACTTCATGGATCACATCGATGAAAGATCGATGATCCATCGAGTGACCCAAGAGTCGGCCGCGACTGTACGGTTAATCCAATCCAATGTTTGTGAGCAGTTTATGATGAACACATTCATTTTACAGTTTAGTCTCTGCTTTTCTAGGCCATCAGATGTTCCACAAATCTATTTTTTACTTGAGCCAGGTAAGGTACTAACCGTGATTGTAAACATGTCATTTCATATTAAACACGTCTTGCTATACCCAAAGGCGTTACGCAATGCACAACAGCGCAATAAGTCATTTCTTATCAGCGTTCTACCCTGCAGGCCAGCAAAAGGTAGTTTGATGAGTCCTCCAGCCGGGCCACCTGCAGAGAGCCCAGGTAGAGTGGCCACTGTAGCTGTTGGGAAGGTCAGCACAGCCAGGCCACCCTGTCCTCCCACTGAGCCAGCCATACTCAATGGAATCAGCTGACTCAGAGGGTTCTGCTGTGCCATCATGCCAGTCATTAGAGTTGCCAGGCCATCCTGGGTCAGAACCTTTAGGGGGGAAATGACAAATTAATACAGGGTGCACTTTTCAAGAGTGTCTTACTTGAGAAAACCAGCTGATGATAATATGATGATAATCAAAGAGAACATCGAATACTACACTGCTCACAAAAAATTAGGGAATATTTCATTTTGAAATACACAACTTACGATGAAAGGGTTGAAAAAGAAACACTAACGGCATTTTTTTTTCCTGCGATATATCAGTTTAACCCTTTCCTGACCGTAGGTTGTTTCAATTGCATTTTGGCGTCCATTTAAAAGTACCGGACATGTATGTCCCTTGGTCCTCAAAGGGTTAAGCTTCTTAACCACATACACACACATTCCATTGACATGAATGACAATGACGGACTACTGCAGCTAATTCATGCTACACCTGCCCCATACCCTAAAATTCACCTCAGGTAAAATAAAGCAAGTCTTTTGGCTCTTTTGATTTTTCAAGTAAAAAGTAGCAATTCCTGTCCAAAGAAGTGAAGACTGGAAAAGCAGGCCTCTCTGCTCAACATTAAAGACTTTTCTTGGTCCTCACAAGTATAGCAGGACAAGGTACACACATAGATTCAAATGCATTTATGGAATAAGAAACTGTCTTCTATGTAACAGTGCAACACATTTTCTGTTCTACTGACGATGTGAGCTGGTAAATCAGAAGATGAAACAAAAACAAAGAATCTTGCAGAAACTGAGAGGTTGTGACAGACAAGCACATTTTGTTTCTTCCCCCGCAGTGCGCCAGTTTTCAGTTACAAATACAAACTAATTCTCAAACTGAAACTAGTCCCATGATCCACTCAAGGTTATTGTGCTGAAACACTTTGAAGTGACTCCTTTCTTTTTCACTGCACAATTGCACTTTTATATTAGCTTTTTTACACTCATTATTTGCACTCTGTTTCTTTTATTTGCACAATGTTACTATTTGCACTTCTGGTAGATGCTAACTACATTTCGTTGCCTTGTACTTGTACTAAAAAATGACAATAAAGTTGAATCAATCAATCCATCCATCCATCCATTCATTCATCCATCCACCCACCCATCCACCCACCCATCCATCCACCCATCCATCCACCCATCCATCCACCCATCCATCCACCCATCCAATCCATCCATCCACCCATCCAATCCATCCATACATTCATTCATTCATTCATTCATTCATCCATCCATCCACCCAATACATCCAATCCATCCATCCATCCATCCAATCCATCCAATTCATCCATCCATCCATCCATCCATCCACCCTCCCATCCACCCATCCATCCACCCATCCACCCATCCAATCCATCCATCCACCCACCACAGGATTAAGCGGAAAACATGAATAAATTATATCATATATGATTTTTTTCAGTGTCTAATAGAATACAATAAAAAAAATTTGAAATTTTGTATGCCGCTTCAAAAACATCTATAGGATACAGGGACAGGGTTTTTAGTGTGACCTCCCCTTACTCTTGAGCAATAATGCATCTGGCAGCTTCATCAGGATACCAAACTGACCTTTCTACAGTCTGACAAGGCTTGATCAGGAATTGTCTTTTTGAAAGGATAGCACCCAAGAAACCACTTTTTGGGAGGGGTACAAGGTGAAAAGGTCAAGACATCCTAAAACTCAGTGTTTGGAACGAAGGTAATCAATGTGTTATATACGGTCACTATACCAATGCTAAAACAACAAACCTAAGGGAGACCTTTTGCACATTATGTAAATATTTAAATCAATGGAATGGTCTTGACAAATTGTATATTCTAAATATAAAATTACAACATAGCTGAATGGTATTCTGACAGGTTCACAACATCAGCCTGTATAATGTAAGCACTTGCTCACCTGTGGACAAGCCTGGATAGCAATGGGCATGCTGCTCTGGAGCTGGGGCAAAGAAACACTGATGGGACCTGGGACACTCTGAACAGCCGGAGCTGCAGCCTCCTTAGAAACTGTGGAGATGGATGAAATGTACGAAACGATCAACACGAAACTGGATGCGTGCAATGGATTTACCCATAGATATTTTACCTGCAGATGCTGAGTTCGATGCTGCTGGACTGTTCTGAGCGGTCCCCTCAGACAGCTCTAAACTTGGTCCTCTTCCCTCATCTAGGCCTGCCTCGGTCTTCACGCGCGGCCCTGAAGAAGGCGGGGGGGCGTCCACTTCCACCTCCAGAACTCGGATGGTCTCGTGACCAGACATGACAATCACCTGGACGCAAGTTATTTCATTCATGATAGTGTGGACAAAATGAAACTATTGCATGATCTACGTAGAGTGATACATGAATACGCTGGTCAGCCAAATACTAACACCACGCACAGACTGAATATTAAATAACGTTGACTATCTTATTACTAACTGTAGATTAACAAGCTGGTTCTAATAGTTGACATGTCGGATGCGGGAGAAAGATTATTTATGAGATTTATTTCGAAATTTTAAGGTCTCGCGATCAATCCCAGGGTGGAGCGGCCTGGGTCCTCGCTGTGTCTGCATGGTTAATTGGTGTATCTAAAGTGGCCCTTAGTGTGTGGGTTGTCGCGGGTTCCTTCCTTTGCACCCAGTGTTGCTGGGTGGGTACAGGCTCCATGTGAATTAAGCGCAAGATAATGATTGGATGGTTTCCACTTTGTATTCTATTCACATTGAACATTAATACAAACATTTGTGTGTGTGTGTGTGTGTGTGTGTGTGTGTGTGTGCATGCCTGTTTTAAGTCATGTTTGGAGTTATGAGGCTATAAGGTGTATATGGTATATGTTATCATTTTTCTTTTTGTTTATTACAGTTTGACTTGTTTGTTTCTGTTTGATAGTTCTAATGAAAACACTGCATTGTCCAGTACTGTACTAAATGTTTCCATATTGTGTTTGAATTAATATTCAAGTAAAACACTACATGCAAAGTATCCATGTGACGCCGGTAACGGCCAGTCAACATCCATTTCGGTCAACGTCCTCTTTCACAGACGTTAAACAGTTTCTACCCGTAGTTGCCATGCATACTCTTTTTGAGTATATTTAGAAATGTGCTCAATCCATATTAATATACTCATATTACATGGACAACAGAAGGCCAGCATAGGTGAATTTGTGGTGACGTTTTGTGACCATGGCAGCACGGTGGCTCGGTGGGTAGCACCTGCCTCACAACAAGAAGGTCCTGGGTTCAATCCCAGGGTGGAGCGGCTTGGGTCTTTGCTGTGGAGTCTGCATGTCCTCCCCGTGTCTGCGTGGGTTTACTCCGAGTACTCCGGCTTCCTCCCAAAGACGTGTGTGTTAGGTTAATTGGTGTCTCTAAAATTGTCATTGACTTGTGTATGCAAAACACCCCAGCCGTGTAACTGGAAACAGCTGCACGCCGGTCCCCAGCCCGGATAAATGGGGAGGGGTGGAGAAAGCAATGGCAAACTACTCGACTATCCTGCCGAAATACTTCATGGATCACATAAATGAAAAACAGTGACCGAGAGTCAGACGGTTAATCCAATGGAAAATTTGTGATTATGTTATCATACAAACCGAGATACGGCACGTGTTGTACAGTCGTAGATGAACAAATTTAAGAGCTCAGAGTGATACCTGCTCATTGACAGTGAGTGAGGAGTCACTGGGAGGATGGTTGTCTGAATCCATCATTCGGTCTGATCCCTAAGATAGCAAATTCGGCATGGCGGACGAAGGAATCATGGTCTGCTGCCAAGACCACCTGGAAGTAAGAAATCAGAGCATTCCTAGTGTTTAGTCATGTCAATAGTACAATCTAGTACAGGTGGTGAAACATATTTCTTCCTATTGGCATACAGATGGACAACATTCATTTCACACCTCCACTGACTGGGTCTCTGAAGGGTACGTTAGCTGCCAAACTTTGGCTGAAATTAATGTATAATTGCTTCTTTGAATGCAAAAATGATCTCGATTACATTACATCCTGGTCAGGATCGGGGTGGACATGTGAACGTCTGTCGTCCCACCCAAGCACTAAGTGAATAAATAAGCCATAGAAGTGTAATCACATCTGATATTGTATACTTCTCTGACTAATTTTAAATCTAGCATGGATGAACATAAAAGTAATCATTAAACACATCTCACTCGTCACGGTTACCATTTTTTTCCCAAACTTTATGTTGTGTTATTCTTCGTTTAATTGCCAAGTGCCTCTGACTTTAGATGGCTCTTATAAATTCAATCTTATTCTTATTATTTATATTTAGATGGTGTGGTGAATCATCGAGTTGTCGGGTAGAAAGCAAGATAGATAGGGAGTCGGTTATTTTCTCACTTTTGAAACTTCTAGCTTGAATTATTGACACGTGGAAAAAAAAAATTGTGCGCAAAAAAATATAGGGCATTTTCAAGGGCAAGATGTGAAGATTTTCCCGCTGCTTCTAAATGTATATGATCAACTTAGCCTACCTACAATGGTCTTTCTTCAGCAACTTGCGATAACCGTTTTTTTGCACGTTACTGTGGCCGATACAGATGGTTGAAAAGCGATCATTTCAACTTTCTGCATTTAAAAAGTTTGCATTATAATCCCTATATAAACTGTTATTCAAACCTGGATCAGTAATTCATTTTAGCAATAAAATATCATAATAAAAAGCAGGCCAGCACCGCTGTTTCACGCAAGAAGGCCCAGGGTACAATTCCATGTCCTCCCTGTGTCTGCGTGGGTTTACTCCGCGTTCATCCCACAGTCCAAAGTCATGAATGTTAGGTTATTTGATGTCTTTAAAGTGGCCCTTAGCGTGTGACTGTGTGCATGACTCTGTGTATGTGTGTGCCCTACTGCCCTTGCGCCCAGAGTTGCTGGGTGGGCACAGGCTGGCTCACGACCCCGTGTGGATTAAGAGGAAGATAATGAATGAATGAGTAATAAAACGCATAGACAGATAAGTCAGACATGACGATTACTGTAAACATCAGGTGCTGTTCACTAACAGGGGAACGTTTTAATTCCATTTTATATTGTAAGCTTTTTTTAAAAAGGTAAAAATCATATTTTAGCCTTTAATCGTCACGGGCAGCAACAAGAACAATTAAGTGCATGAATAAGCTCATAACTGGGAAGCTCCAAGCATAACTAAAGAAAAAACAAAGAATTGTTCATATGCAAATATTTCATAAATACAGGCTATAATTTCGGCTAAAATTCTCATGTCTGACCGAAGCCGATAACTGGAAAAAAAATCCATATATCGGCAAATAATAGATCGGCCACTGACATATCGTGCATCGCTACCGTTTGTTCTCACTTGACAAAAATGATTACGTTCTGGGGTTTGTTTTATGGAGCTTTATTTTAGGTATGGGCACATTAGGTTACCTATAGAAGGTAAACTGGCTCCTGCCAGAGTCTCCAGAACTGATAGATAAACAGCAGCAGATAAAAATATCACTACGGGACTGTGGTGGCTTAGCCGCTAATCTACTGTCCTTTGAACCAGAAGGTCGAGCGTCCAAATCGCACCCCCACCAAGCGGCCACGTTTGGGATCTTGAACAAGACCCTTAACCCGCAATTTCTTGAATTGTCAGTTTGCATCAGTTGCAAGTCTCTCTGGAGATAACAGCATCTGCTAGATGACTATCTACCTATGAAATCTTGTTTGTAAAAATTGCTGTAGCTGATTCCTCTATTTATACAGCATTATAAAAATACGCAGGCAGTGTGGCCCTTTGACAGGCTGCAAACAACAACACTTAAAGAGCATTAAAGCTTTTCAGCACGTCTTGTTAATTGTCGCTACCTCCAGATGCCTGCTTCTTTATTCCACTGCATGTGTTTTATACATTCTATTTCAGCCTCAACAGAACAAACCTGCACGCTTAATTATAGTAAAAGGAATAAAAGGTTTTAGCAACTTATTCAATACAATTCACAATACTTGTAAATCTTCACCACATTTGTCAAAGCACACAACAGATACGTCACGACATGTCATGTCACGATGTCCTCTCTTGCTGTTTAAGTTTGAATTAAGATTTATTAAGATTAATAAGTCAATTGGCCAATTAAAAACTGCAAAATTCAGAAATGTTTTTGTTGAGCTCCCAGTCAAGCACACGTTTTGAGCCGACCCAATTTAAATGCAATCTAAAGCTGTAAAGAATATACAGGATATTTGTACCCCTCACCACAAAGTACCATTTTAGATCATGAGATTTTTGGCAACTTTATTTTGGACTATGCTTAAGGGATACCCTATTGGGAGTAAATTTCAATTGTGGTGAGCATCACACTTAAGCCATACCAGTGTCCCATACTGGTCCAGGATTGTATACCAATGACCATCGCACCATAACCTAGATACCATACTGGCAACCGGCAAACACAGACATATGCTGGACTTTATTCAGTATCCTCGTTATTAGATCACCAATATTTTGATATGCTTTCCATTATTCTGTGGGTGGCACGGTGTTTAGCATGTTCTCTTCGTGTCTGCATGTGGTTCCTCGGGGTACTACGGTCCCCTGCCTTAGGCAAAGTGGTGTCACTAAAGCGGTGTTCCTGGCACCTTAACAACCTAAACTGGATTAAGCGCTTCTGAAAATGAATGAATGAATGAATGACTGACTGATGTTGTCCACTCCCTTGTTACATGTAGCGGCAGAGGTCGCAGCTTGATCCAGGAACATAAAGAAAACTTTATGTATGGAAGAAAATAATTAAGGTTAGTTTGCACTGAAAGGAACATAAAGGGTACTGCTGGATGGATGGATGACTGGGTGGATGGAGGGCGGGATGCTGGTTTAAGCCTGCCACCGTTCCAACCCCATGTCATTAGCTTAAAAACAATAGAGCATTATGCAAGCACTGCGGATCCACGCTTTCATATTAAGCGGCCTGTGTGGGACAGCGCGCTGCTTTATTTGGTGAATGGTCAAACTCGTGAGAAATGATCCGCAACCGTTTGCACGCACGAAATGTCAAGCTGTGCCCATGACAAGTCGTGAATTGTTGTCATCTGTCAAAACTTGAGCAGGTGTTGCGGTTCTTCGTGCCTCCCAACCCCCAATAACTCCGGTAACATTTACAGAGCTTTTATTCATCTGCGCTCGTCGAACCGTCCGTTCGGATGCCTCGGGTCTGCGTTTTGCGCCTTTCCGCTCTCTTTATCATAAATATATAAATTATGCTAATTAAGAGCATTGCATATTAACCCCAAAGTCGTTCTCCGTCACCGGTCCGTCACGTTAACGGGGCAAAAATCATCTCCTCATAAAACTATAACCACAACTTACCCCTGGAATCGCGCTTAATTTCTTTCCGCGTCCTTCAGCACGCTTTGGCGCACTTTGTTTTGGACGTGCATAATTAAAAATTCATCTCACAGCTTCCAGACGGACGCTATGGCTGCACACAAAAGAGACATTTGCATTGATAAGCAGGCTCGGCGCCGCAATAAGGCGCCTTTACTACATGTTTCATGCCGGGATTTCTCCTGAACGGTCGCGTAGGCGAGCTTGGTGCAGCCGAACAAGGAAAGGAAGGCGTTATATAAAGGAAACAATTAGAATATGAACAGAAATGTGCTCTTTTGCACTACGTCATGAACATAATTTATGCAGGCCGAGTCTTGCATTGAAAAAATCTTGCTGGCTCGACATAGCGAGCGCCATGGCTGCCTTAAAGACACAGCGCTCCTTTTTAATACGGTCTGTGGAATAAAGCTTTTAAAGCGAGGCGAGAGCGATTCCTGGCAGCGAGAGTCAAGTTTTCTGATCAAACAAAAACACCAATGTCCTGAAAACTTTTTTTTTTTTTTGCAATTAAATTAATAATTAATTAATCATTTATTTTTTAATTGAAAAAGTCCATCCAGGAAAAAAAAACAGAGATTACAAAGCGTGTACATTTAGCTCACAATGTCCATACATGTCAGATCATTGTCCCATTAATGTTGTGTAGAATAAACCAAAATAAAATACAGTAACAGTGCTAATATGGTTCTTATTCCACTATGGAAATTATATGGTGGATAAGAAGAACCCATTTCTAATTTAAAGCTTACTATTTATTTTCCGTCTTCCCTTGGATGTAGATCACCAAATTATTATCTCTGTTTATGTCAGGCAATAAACTATTTACATTAAAAGAATGAAAACGTAGTCTTTAATACAGAGAGCTGAGAGAAAGAGGAAAATAAGAACAATGTTAATAGAATTTAACACAATACAGGTTACAGGTTCAGAGGTTGCAGTATCTACAGGACATTTGCTTGCTGGGGTTCTATATAAACTAGCCATTTAGACCAGATCCGGTTGAATTTTTCAATTTGAATTATCCATGAATAAGTAAGTCTTTCCATAATAACAAATTCATAAATAACATCATACCATTCTTGGGTTTGAGGAGGTTCAGAAGAGAATTTTCGAGGGATCACCCTTTTACGTGCAGCGAGCAAGATGCTTAGTAATTTCTTACCACTCTGACACATATCCAGAGGAAGATTTGGCCTGAAAACTGTTCATACTGTTTTAAGATGCTCCAAGCAAGTTGGATAAGCAGGTGGACATGCCAGAGTGCCTGGAAAAACGTGTTTATGGTCTCGAGACTTGAGTACTACTACAACACCACCAGACACCATAAACATCCACCACACTAGCACCCAGTCCTGGAGCTTGTTACACTGAACATTCTGATTTTAAATGCTAAACATCCCATCACATACCAAACCTGCATTCCAATACGGGACACCATCACACCTACCATACCAGCATCCCATAAGTAATATTTTATAACTCCTTGACTGGCAGACATGTTTTTGTTACATTTACAGCATTTAGCACACACCCTTGTCCAGGGTAACTTAAAACTGATACAGTATTACAATCCAAACAATGGTGGGTTAAGGGCCTGGCTTAAGGACCCAACTGTAGCAGCTTGGTAGAGGTGGGGTTTGAACCCTGGACCATCAGGTCCACAATCCAGTAGCTTAACCGTTAGGCTATTGCAGTCCCAAACTTTACTTTAAAAGCTATTTGAATCAGTAGGACACGTGGTCTGAGGGTGGATTCACTTTACTCTTAATGTAATGGCTGGTCACGGTCTGTCAAAGCAAATACTATATGATGCAAGCCATAACTTAATCCAGGGCTGGCCAAACACTGCAGGGGGGAAGCATGGCTGTAGGTTTTCATTCCAGCCACAGAAGGAGCAGCTATACCTCATACTCTACATTCTTTTAAATTAATTGTTAAATAAGGTGAAGTCAGATGTTTCTATATTTTGGCTGGATGGAAACCTCTTCAGATCAGCTTGCCCAGTCCAGACTATAACATATTGCTTGGCAGGGTTAGGCATTTTTCGCTCTCCAAAGCTCAAACACAGTCTCCTATAAAGAGGATGATGTGGATGCTCTCTGGCCAAGATCAGCGTGAAATCCATAAATGCAGGCGACCCAGATGAAAAACTCTATCACTTACTGACCAAAATGATTTAAAAAATCCATTTCATCCAGGTGTAATGTACTCCAGAACCTGCAAAAGATGTACATCTAAATATAAAACAACCGCATTTCACGCTTACAATGTTACAAGAACTACAACATGTCCTGCACATACTAATCTTTTCTTCTATTATTCTAAAACTGGCCCTTGCATGCATTAGCACCGTATTGCCATGGTGCTCAGAGGCGAGTCCTGGATTGTTGAATGCAACTGAATCTCTAATTAGGCTCACATCCACTGCTGAAGAATTTTAGTGCTGTTTAAAGAACTGACTTAAACTGACAAATAACCAAAACATAAATAACCAAACATGCAAGTTTAAACTCACTAAATAACATGTAAATGACTGAGTAAAATATACAATTGTCACGTGCTTTCATATTTGAGTATGAATCAAAACTGGGGAAAAAGTTGAAAGAATTTTATTTTTGACGTTAGGCCAGGGAGCACAGAGGAAGACAGAAATTTAAAAACTTAGGACAAACATTTGAACTCAAAGTTGGGAATGTGCATGGCTTTGACCACTTAAGACAATAGGTTTAAACAGCAGCGTCAGTACCTTTGCCGATTGAGATCACTGGCTGTCTAACACTTTTTAACATCTAAGAATTTGACTTTTTTTTGTTTGTTTAGAACATCAATTTGGTTTAAAAATCCTGCTTTGTAAAATATTTCACGATAGAATATTTCACGATATTGTCATGCTTTTACATGTTTTAATTATAAATCATTAAAGTGCAGTCCTGTTTGGCTTCTCCAACAAAGTGGCTTGGCTGCAATATATGAAAAACTTTTTTGTTTTGCAAATAAAAAAAAAAAAGCTGGAATAGTATGGAAAATGTAACTTTTCTCACATCTTCCTATTTTTTCTGGTAGAATCATTTAATTTTCAGGCCTGCAACACGTTCCCAAAAGCACATTGATCACTTTGTAATGTTGCCATGCCTTTCAAATGTGTCTACTGTTTTCAAGCCGGCTTTATGACATGGAGGTGGGGATGAGAACCACTGCTCATTTCAGAGATCTGTTCTGTCTAACTTCCTGTTCACTTTCTACTTGTCGGACTTCCTGTATACCACCAGCCCATGCCACCTCCAGAAGTTCTCTGATGACTCTTCCATTGTGGGTTACATTCACAGTGGTGATGAGTCAGAGTACGGGACGCTGATGGAGAATTTTGTATTGTGGTGTGGGAAGAACCTCCTGCAGATCAACATCAGCAAGATAAAATAACTGCCAGTCACCATACAAGAGAGATGGCACATGGAGCTGGTAAAGTGCCGCCATGGGGTATTAGCGAACATTACACTGGACTGGACTGGCACCACAGAAGACCTGTACAGGAAAGACCAGATCAGGCTTTACATTTTAAGGAGGTCTTTTAATGTGTGCAAAAGTCTTTTGGGGCTTCTTTCGGTCTACAGTGTTTGTATCACTCTTAGGGAGGCAAAGGGCCTTAATAGTTTGATCATGAAGGACACGCCACCTGAGCCAAGGACTAAGCCTGAGCTCACAGGCGGCAGTAACAGAAAGGAGGAGGGCAGCAGTCTGGGCAACATTCTGAGCAATTTTGTCAGTCCCTTCCATGACGTGATAGCCAATCGTTCCTTTATCCACTGGCTTAATCAACCAAGGTAATTAAAGACGAGCTGTTGGAGATCTACTGGGGTGTTCCCATGCTGCCATATCTAGGCTTTACAAAGAATGGTCTGACAAAGAGAAAATATACAATGAGTGGAAGTTCTGAAAACGTCTGGTTCATCCCAGCGGTCAGAGAAGTATGGCCATATTGGATTGAGCCAATTAATTTCAAAAGTGTCTGATGGAATTCAGGTTTTAGGCGGGCGACTCAGAAGGTCATTGACTAACTATACTTTATTCATACCTATAGGGACAATTTACAGACTCAAGTAACATGCAAAATGTCAAAACCTTTTACTAATACACATAATAACACAACATGTACCACCTATATTTACATGCACACCAAGGAGACAGAAAACAACGTTATTGTAGATCAGCTTGGCCAAACATGAATACATTCATTTTGAAGGTTCCCCAGCATTCCCCCTCTCCAAAGCACAGGTTTGCGCATACATGAGACGAATGTCCCATTCCACCACACTCACATCAGCCATCCACTGTTCGTTATGTTATGTGCAAAAACATTATTTGTATATTGTGTATATTCTATAGCTCATATATGTATATGTTTTATATCGTACTGTTGCCGTAACATGACAAATCTTGTATTATTTTATCTTATCCCAATTGTGCTCTACTGGATCATCAGAAGAAGGGGCTCAGTCAGTATTAAGTGTTCCCAAAGTGTGTCTAGTACCAAATTCGGATTCTACAATCCAAAAGTATAGAAATATATATACCGTTTTAAAAAAATTAAGGTAACACTTGGAGTTACATTGTGTTGTTCAAGTGTTCCCTTTATTTTTTTTGAGGAGTGTATATTTTTTCGATTTACAACTTTGGCGAGCCCATGCATGACAGGGTCGGCCCTCGATGTGGCCTTCTGCTTTTGTAGCCCATTTGCTTCAAAGTTTGACTTTTTGTGCATTCAAGGACGCTCTTCTTCATACCTTGGTTGTAACAAGTGGTCATTTGCATTACCGTTGCCTTTCTGTCAGCTCAAACCAGTCTGGCAATTATCCTCCGACCTCTGCCATGAACAAGGCCTTTATGCCCGAGAACTGCTGCTCGCTTGATATTTTCTCTTTTTCTGCTATTCTATTGAAACCCTAGAGATGTCTGTGCGTGAAAATCCCAATAGATCAGCAGTTTATGCAATACAGACCATCCCACATAGTAATAACAACCATGTCATGTTTATAGTCGCGTAAATCATTTTTCTTCCCCATTCTGATGCTCGGCTTGAACTCCAGCAGGCCATCATGACCACGTCTGCATGCCTAAATGCATCGAGGTTTTAACATTTACCTTAGACAATGAACTTTTTGGCTATGTTTCGTACTTATCTAGGGTTGAAGCGGTATCGACGCGTTCTTCTAAATTCGTTTTATTTCTGCGTTTCACTTTAAGTGGGAGCGGCGCTGTAAGCAATGACGTACGAGAGTACACTGAACGGGCAGTCCGATGAAAACAAGGAAGTTGTAAGGAATCGAGATAATCGCCATCAGATTTAGCGAGTTTGTGAATAATCCGTTATTTTAGATCAAGTCATCTTCGATCAAGAACAATGAATAACAAAGGTAAGTGGCCTCGCGCGGTCTGTTTTCACACATTCGAAAGATGAGGGGGATTTCGGAAGGCTCCTTAGCAACAACAGTCTTTGGCTAGTTACCATATATACGGCCAACGTTAGCCCCGCTTCTCTAACATGATTTTGGAGTCCAGCACTTCCATTTTTACGGCTTTATGTATATTGACTTAAAGTCTTGCTTAGCTAAACGTCTGCTGTCGTGGATGTGAAGCAAAAGGTGACCTTTTCGCCTAACTGAACCGAAGCAGCTAGCAAATACTCACTAATGCTCGGAATGACGCTGATTGAGTGGTTTGGTATGCGGCCGGTCACTGTTTGTATTGTTTGGACTTAGAGCGACGGTGCGGTTTCGTGTTTTGCCCGATATTATTTAGCACGAACGTTTTGCGTTAGCTTGTAGCTACACGGTGTTTTGGTTCGTCTGCTCTAAAGAGTAATGGTGTCCGTAAACCAGAGGAATGTGCTCGTGTACTCACCGGCCACTTTATTAGGTACACCTGTTCAAAATGCTTGTTATCGCGCACGTCTAATCAGCCAATCACGTTCACATGGCAGGAACTCAGTTCGTTTGGGCACGTAGACATCGCCAAAGACGCTGTTGTTCAAACCCGAGTTGGTAGGAGCCTTTTAGAAACTGCAGATCTACCGGACTTTTCACACTCGGTTATCTCTGGGGTTTATAGAGAACGGGCCAAAAACAGAAATTCAGAATTCGGTGTACACAACATGAGCCTGGGTCTGTCCTGCCTTTTAATAATAAAGTGGGGGATATTTTCATAGCACAATTCGGGCCCCAGGCAGCGGTGGCTCGCCCGGTAGCACCGCTGCCTCACAGCATGAAGGTCCCAGGGTCAGTTCCAGAGTGGAGTCAGCATGTCGTGTCCGTGTCTGCGTGGGTTTACTCCGGGTACTCCAGTTTCTTCCCACAGTTCAAAGACATGCATGTTAGGTGAATTTGGTGTCTCTATAGTGTTTACATGTGTCCCAAGATGCATTGGCGCCCTGTCTAGGGTTGTTCCTGCCCCTGCGCCCAGAGTTGCCGGGTGGGCACCAGCTGACCCGCGATCCCGTGTGGACTAACGGCCTACCTGAGTATTGTTGCTGACCGTGTTCGTCCCTTTATGACCACCGTGGACCATCTTCTGATGGTTCCTTCAAGCAGGATCATGTGCCATGTCCCAAAGCTCAGATGATCTTAAACTTTTTTTTTTCAACATGACAATGGGTGTACTGTACTCAAATAGCCTCCATAGTCACTGGACCAAACCAATAGATGTCCATTGGTATGTGGTGGAATGGGAGATTGGATGCCTAGCAGACAAATCTGCAGCAAATGCTAGATGCAGCAGTATCAATATGGACCGAGGTCTCTATGGAATGCTTCCAGCACATTGCTAACTGTACACCATGAAGAATCAAGGCAGTCCTGAATGCAAAAGGGGGTAAAACCTGGTGTATAATAAAGTGGCTGGTGAGTGTAGATTCTCATTTCCACAACGTCTTAAAATTCCAAAACTATTTTTCCAGCTACAACGAATTGGTTTTAAGCAGATGTCCTTTCATATCAAACCTATTATAGTTTATTTATTTGGTCTCTCTAACGTCACTATCGGAATCAGTGGCCATTTCAGCAACACAAGATATTTCAGCTATACACAACACTAATCAGATATATGCATTCGTGCCAATGGCAATTTAGAGTTCTCAATTAACCTAACACGCACGTCTTTGGACTGTGAGAGGAAACTGGAGCACCCAGAGTAAACCCAGACTGACAGACCGCTCCAATCTGGGATGGAACCTATTGAACCTTGCTGCGAGGAGGCGGTGATGGCGGTATCCGCCGAGCCACCATGCCGCCCCAAACTTATAACTAATGGACTAATATAGTTTTATACATCACCACTGGAATATAGAGGGCCGTCAAGTCATGGAACAAGAATGTAAAAACATCAAAGCTTCAAATGATGGCATGAAAAGTAAACCTGACAGTGCAAACCATGTTATATTAATGCGTCAATTTGAATGGCTCCGTCCAATAAACTTCTCAATAAAATTTCCCTGTGTCTTTGTAGGCTCTTACCCACAACAGGCTGTGTATCCTCAGCAGAGCACAGGAGCACCCATGTACCCACCTGCTATGCAAATGCAGCATCCATCCCAGGTACCCCCTTACACAGATGCCCCACCTGCCTATTCTGAGGTAAGGCAAAACTATCGTGTCATGGTCAGTGTGTATGACTGTTAGTGCTGCCGTTACACCCAAGTATTTGCAAATCTGTTTATGGTACCGTACTATCTCGACAACTGCACTGCACATTGCACTGCACATTGTACCAGAATCCTGGAGAAATAATGGTCTCTTTATATGGTTAAGATGACAATCAATCGTTGTAGTTTTCATATCCAAACTGTTCAAGACGTTTTCTGGGCCACAGAAACATACTAAGTGGCCTGTCTAGAAAGTTTGTTTTAACACGGTGGCCTGTTGAAAAGGCAATTATATAAAGCACTTGTAATTTAAAACTCAATACAATAATCATATAGGTCAAGATCCTGTTTTACTCCCATTTTCTCACCAAATCTGATTTTTAGGCTGCTTACTTTAACAGAAATGTGAGGTTTATGTATATCAGGCTTATGGCAAATGGCTTTCATTGGTAAATCATTGATTGTGATTTTGCCCTCTAATATTGGGCTTAATTTATGTCTAGCAATGCAGTTTTTAAAGTTAGTTACTGCAACTGTAAATTTAAACATAAAAAACATGAAACATGGAGGAAAAAAAAAAAGTTTGAACACAACAAGCTGAAACATGAAACAAGTTGTAATGACTGGGCTGAAATCCGAAACTGAAACTTTAAACACATTAAGCCAAGAAGTGAAAAGATTTGTTGCTTTAAAATGAAATGATATTAAACAAAAACAATTTTTTTTTTACTATTGATACCACACGGTCTATTTCTATTTCTGTGTTTCTGGAGATCGTGAAATGATGCCACATGAAAGCGAAAGGAAACCAGTGGTTTTACTATTTAGATTGTTAAAACGTACACACCCCTGAACCAGTCCTGCAATTTCAGCGATCCCAATGACCTGTGTACTGATTCTTCTCTCCTGTCCTGCAATTCTGGAATCACTCTCACCCTTTTTAAACAAGACAAAACCACATGCAAGGCGGTTAAATAATATCTATATCGGAATGTTTGCAGATACGGCTTCTGATGACTTCTAGAACGGATGACTGCAGAAATCTCATTATAATCGGATTAACAAGTGTACGTAAATGAGTGTACCCTTACACAGGTTTTTCCCTCCCACAGATCTATCAGCCAAGGTATATGCACCCACCCCAGGTAACTGGGCAGCTACCTCCGATGACCACTGCATACCCCGCCACTCAGATGTTTGTGCCCATGCCACAGACTGTGCCAGTTGGGGCTATGACTCCTAACGTTCCCATGGCTTACTACCCCATGGGGCCTGTGTATCCTCCAGGCTCCACAGTCCTAGTGGATGGTGGATATGATGCTGGAGCTCGATTTGGCCATGGAAACACTGCTTCCATTCCTGTGAGTAGAATAAATCCTTTTTGAACTCTATGCTTCTTTTTACTGTTCATTAGTTCATTACTAAGGGTGTAACGATGCATCACAATGTAATAAATGTCACAGTGTGTGTCTGACCGATGTCATCTAAAGCAGTTGCATTTTTGATATATGGTATGCCCCCGTAAGCAGTTAAAACACCTAATTTATTTTATTTGCAACTGATTCTTTGTTTACATTTTTCAGCAAGAAACATTTCTATAAATATTTGCATTGTCATTCTTCAAAAATGAAAAAGCAAGGTTTTTACTCTTCTTTCTTTAAAAATAAAATGAGGCTATCATCAATGCATCGCATCACTGGTATAAGAAAGAATCGGCATATTTTTCCAGGTTCCCTCTTTCTCCCACTTTATATTAAAGTCTGTTATCGTCTTAGAATCAAGGAATCCTTCACATATTCTCAAACTAATTTTGGGCCAAGTATCTGATACGTTTGGAAGTTGCTCTGGATAAGGGCATCTGCTAAATAATGTAAATGTAATAGTTAATTAAACATTTCTCAGGAGTCCTGACTCCAGAACTTGTGGGTTTACTTTAAATTGATTAATGAAATAACATTGCAACATCTACAGAAATTCTGTATATTCTGTATAAGAAATTCAATCAAATTTTTCCTTTGAATGATTGGAATACTCTTTAACGTAAGAAAGTATCGTACAATACAAGACCCCTTGTTTGGGTTGAACTCGCTTCAGTTACATAAAATATAGTGACGCTACACTAGAACAGCCATTACACATGTAGACCTCTGTTTTTATTTCTTTTAACGGCAGGTTACCGAAGGTTTTTTTTTTTTTGTTGTTGTTAAAAAGTTCGTCTGTTTAAGTAAATGTGCAAAGTGGAATCGTGAAACACCGCATCTTTAATGAAATCATGACCAGAGTGCACCTTTACACCCCTATGCGTTACTAGAAGTTTTTACAATGACCATAATGTTAACGTCTTGTTTCCTTTTGAACGACCCAGCCCCCTCCTCCAGGACATGCCCCAAATGCAGCACAGCTGGCAGCCATGCAGGGGGCCAACGTGATGATGACACAACGCAAGAGCAACTTCTTCATGGGTGGCTCAGGCGGTGGCTACACTATTTGGTAACAGTGAGAAGGACCTCAGACCAGACCCTTCTCTGGTGTCTTCTCTCCTCCCCCGTCTCCTGCCTCCCTGGGGGCAGCTTGGCTATGCCATGTTACTGATACAGCAGAATGTAATGTTTTATAGTCCCCAATGGTGGTACAGTACTTTGTTGTTTGTCTGTATTTCACTTACAAAATAATAAAACATTACAAATGTACTAGAACTAGAGAACAGAAATGCAGCTCATTTAAGACTGATATTATCCAACAGGCAAATGTTTTTTTTTTTTTTTAAATGCTTGGTCAAAATACTGAGCTCCTATTCTTAACTGCTTAGCATTTCTGAATGTAGCTCATCACTACTCTTAGCCATCTCGTTTTACCACCTATTATTAAATATAGCTTCTAGTATTCACATATTTGCACATCTTCTGAAAGAACTGTGCTCCTACCAGATGTAAAAAAAATAAGTACAAAAAAACAACAACAGAGTACTGTACCTTTTGGGAAAGAATAGATAACTATAATTGGGTGCCAAACTAGAGCACCGTTACTTTGACATTTAAGAAAAACAATGCAGTAAAAGGCCCATATATTTGGTTCAGAAAGTTGGTTGGCTTTTTTTATTTTTTTTTTTCCTCCCCATTTAACGTCAGATACCCAGAGCTGTACATAATGCAGTGTTTAATTTTAGTTTAGTGAAATGGCAGTTTCCTTTTCACTATAGTTTGTGCCTGTCACAATTTTAGCATTATTCTCGAACTTAGAATGAATTAGAGATCAGGGCTTAATCACAACCTTTTTTTTTTGTCCTTTTCAGTACTTAAGCACATCAAACTTTTTTTCCCTAGTGAACATTTTAATGTATAACCAAGAAGCTGGTTGTACCAAAGATCTGGATTAGAATGCACTAAAAAGCTTTTGATGTGACTTGAAGGTGTTCTCTCAATAATTCTGCACATATGACAAATTAATACATGATAAGGAACATATCAAAATTAGGCAGTGATTGTTTTGGAGGCGCACAAGGCCTGCCAAAGCACACCACTGCTCCGTCTTTTGTAGTACAGCGTGATTTTTAGAAGTGTATCTTGCATAACTGCATCATGATGGTTCTCTGCATGCCTTTTTGCACTTTTATTCAATACTATTTTTGTTTTAATAAAGATTTATCAATGTTAAATTTTTAGAAATACTACAAATATTAATTTATGTGCACTGTCAACCAACTCTAAAATGTTAGACTTTTTGCAACTTGTTTTTTGTATAAATGCTTTATACATGCAAATACAGTGTCAGTCATTACGCTGCGTTGTGTGGATGCTGTTTTTTAAAGGGCGTCGTTTCGTTGCTTTTCTAAGGACAAGAAATTAAGAACTTTCTCAGACAAAATCCAATGCATCCACCAATAACTGCATTACACAGACGGCCATGGTGTGGGCCAGGCTCTGAGGTACAGAACCTCAGGACAAAGGCACACCAGTTAATTTGTTACAATCAAGGTATGCAGAGGAATCTCTAAACGCACAAAATGTCGATCCTTGAAGCAGCAGAAGACCATACCAGGTGCCACTCCTGCCAGCTAAGAACAAGCAACTGAGGCTACAATTCGCACAAGCTCGCCAAAATTGGACAACAGAAGATTGGAAGAATGTGTCCTGGTCTGATGCGAGCCTAAAAAAAAAAACCAGCCTGGGAATCAAACTGTTTTGTAAACACCAATTGCTGAAAATCTTCTATTTAACGACAGCTATTAGGTATTAAACGGTTGATTACATTCATACATTTAATCAGAAAAAGCCTTCAACAGGCAGTTTTCAAAACTGCAAATATTATAGACTGTGTTGTATATTGGATTATTGTTGTTAATTTTAAAATAGGGCCAGGTTAGCGATTCAAAAATCTTCAGGTTACTGAACAGCTTTATGTGCAGGGATTTGTTTGTCTGTTTGGTTTCCCATTTCCAGAAGTCTTGTAATCAATTGTCCAGTTCACTTTCAGAGTTACAAATCATAGCTTTCCACATTCCTTAACTCTGATAAACCATTCAGCTACCCGATATATTTATGCCACATTGATTTCACAAAACCTCTGGCATGATGTAGCATTTTTTATTTCAGCATCCATGATTACTAACAGCCAATGAATATTTTCCTTTCAGGCAAGTTTTCTGCCGAAAAAAAACAACTCACCTATTACTTTATTAGGACACTTGTTTCTGCATTTACTGTTCATATGATCAGTTCTACTTGTGACATAGAAGCACCTTGTAGTTCGAAAATTGCAGACAGTAGCCGATCTATTTCTCTACATAGCCTTACCTCCACTGCTCACAAAATTAGGGTATATTTTATTTTTGGCTATAACCTCATTTTTGTGAGCAGTGCATTTGTGTGTCCTTCTTAAACATTTTCCCCAAATTCCCTTTTTAGCACATGGTAGTTCAAACATACAATTGTTTTAAAGGGTTATTTCATTTTTAAATATCCCCTTACTTTTGTGAGCGCTACACAATTGCGCCTCACTCTCTTCAATTGAATGAGTCTACAAAATACAAGAATTTCACAAGGAATTACAGAAAAATAACAAATCGCCCAAAAAAAGCTTCTTGAGGCTACAGTGGAAATATTTCGCGTGACCTCCCCTAACACTTGAGCAGTAGCAGCATCTGGCAGCTTCATTGTGATATCATGCTGACTGTGCTACAGTCTGAAGAAATCTTGATCAGTAAGGGTTTTTGGAAGGGCAGCAGCCAAGAAACCACTTTTTCAGGGGGGAAAACAGGGTGAAAAGGCCACGCTGTGCAAAACCTCAAAGACATCAAAATGAAAATCAATGGACGAGCATCACAAAGTGACATTTTTGGTCATTATGCCATCACTAACACAACAAATCTAATGGTGGCCTAAGACTTTTGAAGTGCGCTCGCATTGTCTTTTCTGTTAGATGCTCCTCACGCAAATGCATGTGTTTTGGAGACGAATGGCAATATTCCAAAGCTTCTGCACGTTTACAGTTTCATATATAGAATAAGCAGGGTGTTTTTTTTTTTTTATTTTATACCTCAAAGCTGACATACAAGTGTAGAACATTTAGCTCTGTGCGTATACACAGTACATTTGGCTTTTAAAAATACAACAAATAAATTCAACTTATTCCGACAAGGACAAATTCTTTTTTAAACACCCTATGTAGCTGTTACATCGATAAAAGCATGCACTTCACTTTAGGCTTTGACCATATCACATTAACTCGCATGTCCTTCAGTGTAACATGTCCTTCTATGCAAAAACAGACAGTCAGAAAATAAGCAGCAACATTAAACGATGGACGCTGAAAAACATGACTTGTGACAAATATAGCGGTTAAATAATTTTGAAGAACAATGTGTCCCAACGGGTAAAAGGCTTTAAGAACAACAGGGGAAAAGCTTAGTTTATTCAAAGACTCAAAATATATTTTCCTTTTAAACTGTAATGATCAACAATCACCGATTGTCTGTCTGCCTCAAGCATTTCAGTGACATTAATCAGTGAATGCATTAATCTAAACATATAGACACTTTCAAAAAGGGGAAACAAATGGTGCCTGACACTTCCTCTTATGGATTCTAGCAGCTTAGCAATAAATAAGGCAACATGTGGTGCTGGAACGTTTTGTGCATTCAAGCCTACGGCCAAGTTAAATATCTGGGTAGTGATACAGCTTCCTAACTGCTGTACTTAAACTCAACAATCTGACTTGTCTGACTATAGGCTGGACTTTTGTTCAAGAGCCAAAACCAATACGACTACTGAGTTACAAGGAACGATGATCATCTGATTGCAATAGCATGCTATTCTTTTTTAAAATCCCCTATTTTTTTGAGCAGTCCGTTTGTGTCCTTTTGCCTTACCAAACATTTTCCCCAAATTCCCTTTTTAGCACATGGTAGTTCAAACATACCATGTTTTTCACAATGGCATAATGGTCATATGCACGGCTGACAAAAATGTTATTTCATTTTTAAATATCCCCTCATTTTTGTGAGCACTACACTATTGCGTATCGGTCTCCTCATCAGGATGCGACCACAAATATAAGACATTTGTATGGGGAATTAAAGAAAAATAAGAAATCCCCCAAAAAAGGCTTCTCGATGCTAAAGTGGCAATATTTAGTGTGACGTGCTGGATGCGCAGAAATGATGCACGAGAACAACAAAGACTCAAAACGTTTAGCGCTGGTGACAGGACTGACGTTGATGATGAGGTTGCCAGAACTGGACTGTGGAGCAATGTTAGAAGGTCAGCTCATCTGATGGGTCCAGTTTTCTTTTCCAACCCATAAATGGCTGGGTATATTTACACTGAGAAAGGAATGGCACCAGAATGCTGTTCATGCTCTGCTGGCAAACGTTGGTTACGGAACAAGTGGGTTTAATGTTTTGACTGATCTTTGTACATCCAAGTCCAAATCGGATGGGATTCATTGCTCAGAGTGACATCTGTAGTGGTTTTTGTTGTTTTTAAAGTATTCAAACTCTTGAATCTGGAAAGCCATTAATACGTGATGAACTAAAGCGTCTCTCTGTGATGGAGAGTTCTCTCACTTTTGTCGTACAACGAGGAAGCCTGCTTGGTTGTAGCCTATGTACCAATCTAATTACAGAAAATTATTACCTAACGTATGGCAAGTGATTTGGCAAAACAATTGTTTAAAGAACTTGAATTGATCAGGTCTGTAGCGTGATCCTTTGGCATGTGCACATATAAACTACCTCTAATCATCCCACTGATTTTCCTGGACAGGTTTACAGGGTGTTGGTGGAGAGTCCGATATTTCAGAGAACACATGGTGCAGGCTTAGGCCTTGGATGACAAGTCGGTCCATCACAGGGCAGGCAGAAGTCAACAACCTCTGTTGCGACACAAGGGGGACCAACCCCCTCCTCCCAGGTGGAACAAGCATAGGGGTCACCATCATTTTTTTTTATTAAAACTGCTCTGTAATGAGATTGCAGAGAATACTGCAGCAACCAAATAACGAGGAGGTAAGAGCCAGCGTATCTGCAGCAAATCCTGAGAATGTGGATTCGAACCCAAGCCTGGGCATGCAACATAAAGGTGGAGTGGTGCAGTTATAGGGCAGTATCCCAGCACTTTTGGGATAGGCTTCAGACTCCAAACAGATCCCTGTCCACCAGTGCTTCCCAGACCAGGCGATAAGATATATATTACAAGGCAATAAAATGGTTCAGAGACTCGTGTAAAGATTTTTTTTTCTGGACAAACTAGGAATATGTGCTAACTAAGTAAATATAGAAACCACCCATTAAAAATAAGTCTAAACATCCAACTGCAAGAGAGCGAGATCTATCTGGGCAGGACCAAAATGACCAGACCATGACCGTGCTCATCAAACAGTATGGAAATTAGTTTGTTATCCAATGCAAATGTCACTTTAGAACGCAAGGCAGTCTAGGAGTTTGGAAAAAATAAACATATCAGAAGCACAAAGAAACAAGGAGAAAAATAGAAATTTGCCCGTGCAAATAATCCTGTCCGAATAGGTCTAAATATACGTAGAGCTAATTCGTTCCAAAGTAACATTTCCTGACAGTTGTTTTTTTTGGATTGTCATCATAAAAGTTGTGTAAAATCCTGTACATACAGCATGTATTTCTAACCATACGACACCAGCCCTGAGGTCTGAAACATGTCTGACTAAGAGGCCGTTTACTCAAACATGCCCTGGATCAATTACATAGCTTCCCAATTTTAAAATATTGGCTCGTAACAACCACCTAGTGTATAAAGTAACAGTTTTACCCCTGACGAATCATAAGCATACTTGGGATACTAGCTGACGAACCACGCAGTAACTTTAAAATCTGTCATGCAATTGTGTCACTGTGTTAACGTCATTTTACAATCCCTGAAAGATTCAAACACGAACGGCAAACGGGCAGCTGCGTTTCCACAGAACCTGAAACATCCATACATATTTGGCATGACCTTCGTCCGTGGCAGTCTGAGCACCCAGAATTTTAAATGAAGTATTCCTTCTTATTTTCAGTGACCGTGTCTTGGTACACCTGATCTGGATCCACTCCTGGCGCAGGCTCTCCTGACGTTCTGTAGACACCGTTGCTGCGACACAGGTAGCGGTACAGGACGAACGCCAGGCCGATCAGTGTAAATATGACTAGTGCAATCACCACTGAAACAAAAACGCATGACAAACGGCTTTATTTGCACGCATGTGCTCAGACGGCATACCGAAATCCTGTTCAGACACAAAAAGAGATTCTTGAAAAAATAAACATTATTTTGTAATGCTATGCGACTCTAAAGAAAGTCTCAATGTTCTTCCAGACTGTACGCTGAACATCAAAGTTGGCTATGAGGTCTTGTCATTTAGCATAGAACCTTACCCAAACCAACATACAACTGGTACAATCTTACAATCTAAGCAACTGTGGGTTAAGGGTCTTGCTCAAGGAAACAAAGATGGTAGCTTGGTAAGTCGGATTGGAACACCAAACCTTCTGGTTCTAGTCTAGTGCACTAACTACTAGGCTACCACAGTCCCATGAAGGTCTGTAAGGTTGTATTTATACTTCAGGTCCCTTGGTGCAGACCAAAGCAGGACTTGATACATCGTTGCATTTTAGTCTTTGTTCACGAACTGTTCATGCCTTGCTTAAGGACTCAACTGTGATAGCTTTTGGCAAAGGTGGGATTTGAACCCTGGACCATCAGATCCAGAGTCCAGTACCTTAACCGCTAGGCTACACTACACTAAGAATTGTGCCATTTGGAATGAAAGAATCAGGTACAGTTCTGTAATATAGCTGGAATTACATTTCTTCAAGAAAATATATCAAGTTATATTAAATTGTGTGTCAAAAGTCACAGGACATGTCACGTCCTGCCAAAGCCATTGTTGAGGGTCCCCCCCCCCAAATCGGTATTCGTCTACAAACGGTCACTACACAACTCGTCATCCACGATCCCCGTTTCTCAGAATTTGGCTGAGACGAACAGTGCTGTGTGAAACTGGCGATTTTTCTGGGTGTCGGTTATTTAAGTCTGCGGCTGTGATATGGCAGCTGCGTCTCTGCTGTTATACTTCAGTACTAACGAGGAAGTAGGGATTTGTTTCGGTCACATCCATGTCTTGTAGTGGAAGTTCTTCCATAGTGTTTGCAACACATGCACGGGCGAAGGTAAGCCATGGCAGAACGGCAAACTTAAGACATTTAAAAGTGCTGATCATTTTCCAAGCCAACAAAGGCAAATAGGTTAAAGGCAGCTTCCCCTGCTATCTTTCTTTAGCAATGAGGAAGTTTCTAATAAAAGACAAGTTGAACAAAAATGGTTCTTTGAGCTGTAATTCAAAGCTCTTTAGGAAAAAAGGAAATAACTAAGACAACTGTAATCAGATCATCTTTAACATAATAAGATAAAGGACAAACTTGCATACTGACATTTGATTTCAAGACTAAAAAGCTCATTTCTGCTTTATAATAGTTTTTACTGGTGTTGTCAATGTATATTATTACAGTATGTGTGTGTGAAATATATATATATATATATATATATATATATATATATATATATATACACACACACACACACCCACACACAAAG